>CM040828.1:38190493-38230493 GCA_022828995.1 Vimba vimba | reverse complement strand
AGGGATTTTTATATTCATAATAAACTGCACTGATGTAATTCAGCGGTTTGCTCTCTGCACACATCACTCCATTAACAGCCGGTTAAGCTTCATTTGTCCTGGCGATCCCCGGAGACTGACCGCAGGCAGAGCGAAGAAGGACACGCCGATCAGCGTGAAGGCCGCCGCCAGGAGACGCCCGTTCCAGGTGATGGGATATTTATCTCCGTAGCCGATGGTGGTCAGAGTGATCTGTGGGACATCGAGGAAAACCGTCAGCTTCCAGTTACTCATCAAATCATTTCTGTTCCTGTACAGTAATTCATACTTATATATAATATAATATAATATAATATAATATAATATAATATAATATAATATAATATAATATAATATAATATAATATAATATAATATAATATAATACAACACAATACAATATAACATAACATAATATAACATAATATAACATAATATAACAATATAATAATATAATATAATATAATATAATATAATATAATATAATATAATATAATATAATATAATATAATATAATATAATATAATATAATATTATAATATAATATATAACATAACGTAATATAACGTAATATAAAATAATATAATATAATATAATATAATATAACATCATATAATATGATATAATATAATACAATACAATACAATATAACATAACATAACATAACATAATATAACATAATATAACATAATTGTCACAGTTCTGTTCTGTTTGAGTGTTTTTGTCACTGGTCACATGTCTTCCTTGTTCTGTTTTCCCGCCACTCCTTGGTTTCCATGGTTACCCTCATTAGTTCATTTGTATCACCTGGTTCCTCGTTAGTCTTGTCAGCTGTGTCTTGTTTCCCTGATCTGTTCTCCCCTGTATTTAAGCCCTGAGTGTTTCAGTCTTCACTTGTCGGTCAATGTTGAATGTTAGGTTTTCACTGTTCTGAGCACATGCTCCCTTTTGTTTGTATTTGTTTAATATTGAGAATTAAAACCTTGGAATTCATAGTCTTCGTGTTCGTCTCCTACTTCATCCACCCAAGAAGCCTGACAGATTGACCGACCACAAAAAGAAAGGAGACTGTTTGACTGCAGTGAGAATCTTCCCTCTCTGAGTTACGGAACATAACCTCCTTCAAAGATGTGCTGGGATCAGCTCGTGAAGATGGTGAGAGAAAGTTGTGATCTGCTGGAGTTTATGGAGAAGTTTTGTGACTTGGCTGCTAACAGTGATTGGAGTGATGAAACCATTATAACAAATTTTATGATCGGAGTCGGATCCATTGATCCTCGACCATTTCCCGATTTCACGGGGCTGAACTGGAGAGAAGTAGTTGCCATCTGCCGGGAGAGTTTTATTTTCACAAATTCATTTAGCCCAGCCAAACCAACTCATACTACCAGCACAGACAAACCCACTGTACCACTCCCCACTAAGCCACAAATCCGTTCTGGACCTCTGTCTGAGATCACATGGCCCAGAGCACGTAAGTTCATCTCTAACAGTGCTGATTTAACCTCCAAAATGTTTGACCCAGCTTTGATGTCAGTCTGGGTAGCTCTCAGATCTGTTCCACGTCTCACCAGATCCACTAATCCAACCATCAGCCCAGGTCCGAGTCCAGTTTCAGCCATCAGCCCAGGTCCGAGTCCAGTTTCAGCCATCAGCCCAGGTCCGAGTCCAGTTTCAGCCATCAGTCCAGTTTCAGCCATCAGTCCAGTTCCGTGTCCAGTTCCAAATCCAGTTACGAGTCCAGTTCCGGTCGCCGCCCCTGAGACTGAGCGTTATGCCCGCTGCGCCTGTGACAGACAGCGTCATGCCCGCAGAGCTTTTGTTTTCTTTTATTCCGTCGACCCTGAAGCTCCCTTCGCCGCTGGTTCCGTCCAGCTCAAAGCCTTCACCGCTGGTCCCGTCCAGCACAGAGCCCTCTTCATCGCTGGTCCCGCCCAGCTCAGAGCCCTCTTCGCCGCTGGTCCCGCCCAGCTCAGAGCCCTCTTCGCCGCTGGTTCCGCCCAGCTCAGAGCCCTCTTCGCCGCTGGTTCCGCCCAGCTCAGAGCCCTCTTCGCCGCTGGTTCCGCCCAGCTCAGAGCCCTCTTCGCCGCTGGTCCCGCCCAGCTCAGAGCCCTCTTCGCCGCTGGTCCTGCCCAGCTCAGAGCCCTCTTCGCCGCTGGTCCTGCCCAGCTCAGAGCCCTCTTCGCCGCTGGTCCTGTCCAGCTCAGAGCCTTCTTCGCCGCTGGTCCTGCCCAGCTCAGAGCTCTCTTCGTCGCTGGATCTGCCCAGCACAAAGCCCTCACCGCTGGATCTGCCCAGCACAAAGCCCTCACCGCTGGATCTGCCCAGCACAAAGCCCTCACCACTGGATCTGCCCAGCACAAAGCCCTCACCGCTGGATCTGCCCAGCACCGAGCCCTCGTCGCTGGATCTGCCCAGCACCGAGCCCTCGTCGCTGCCCTGCACCGAGCCCTCTCTGGTACCCGGGACTTTTCCCAAGTATTTTTTGGGGGGGGGGCCATAGGGCTCCGTCCTGGCCACTCAAGGGGCCATGGCCACCTGAGGGGTCCTCACCACCATGGCCACCTGAAGGGTCTTCACCACCATGGCCACCTGAAGGGTCTTCTCCGCCGTGGCCACCCGAAGGGTCTTCTCCGCCATGGCCACCCGAAGGGTCTTCTCCGCCATGGCCACCCGAAGGGTCTTCTCCGCCATGGCCACCCGAAGGGTCTTCTCCGCCGTGGCCACCCGAAGGGTCTTCTCCGCCGTGGCCACCCGAAGGGTCTTCACCGCCGTGGCCACCCGAAGGGTCGTCTCCGCCGTGGCCACCCGAAGGGTCTTCTCCGCCGTGGCCACCCGAAGGGTCTTCTCCGCCGTGGCCACCCGAAGGGTCTTCTCCGCCGTGGCCACCCGAAGGGTCTTCACCGCCGTGGCCACCCGAAGGGTCGTCTCCGCCATGGCCACCTGAGGGGTCGTCTCCGCCATGGCCGCCCGAAGGGTCCGCACCGCCATGGCCACCCAAGGGGTCTTCTCCGCCATGGCCGCCTGAAAGGCTGTCTTCGCCCTGGTCACCTAAACTGCCAGCTCCGCCCTGGAGGCTCCCTGTCCTGCCAAGCCACGCCCTTGTCAGCCTCCAGGGCGCCCACCCTCCCACCCTATTTGTTGGTCTGTCTACGGCGCGAGGACGCGCCTACCGGGAGGGGGGAATTATGTCACAGTTCTGTTCTGTTTGAGTGTTTTTGTCACTGGTCACATGTCTTCCTTGTTCTGTTTTCCCACCACTCCTTGGTTTCCATGGTTACCCTCATTAGTTCATTTGTATCACCTGGTTCCTCGTTAGTCTTGTCAGCTGTGTCTTGTTTCCCTGATCTGTTCTCCCCTGTATTTAAGCCCTGAGTGTTTCAGTCTTCACTTGTCGGTCAATGTTGAATGTTAGGTTTTCACTGTTCTGAGCACATGCTCCCTTTTGTTTGTATTTGTTTAATATTGAGAATTAAAACCTTGGAATTCATAGTCTTCGTGTTCGTCTCCTACTTCATCCACCCAAGAAGCCTGACAATAATATAATATAATATAATATAATATAATATAACATATTATAATATAATATATAACATAACGTAATATAATATAATATAATGATTTTCTTGTGATTTAGTTCTGTTGTTCTTTTTTAATACACGATTTGACATCGGTCAGTCAAAGTAAAGCAACAAAAATACATTTATGATTAGTCAGATGTAATCTCCGGTACTTTTAGAGTCATGATTTAAACACACTGCTCACACAAGAAGCAAAGCAGAATTATTTATTTTATTAAACACTCATTAAATTATGCAAGTCCATGAACTCCATCATCTGTGATCTTTCTGAAACATCATCTCATCAAACTCAACGAGTGATAAACATCCCTGCATAATTAATAATCCTCCCGTGTGTGTGTAAACTATCTGATGTCCTTGAGTTTATTTCCAGTGGAATCACTCCAGCGCTGGCACTCGCCGGCGTCCCGAGAGCGACTGCAGTGTTTGACACAGAAACTACTCTGAGTGTTGATTAACCAGATAATAACGCTGAAAATATGACACACAGTAAAAGCACTTATGCATCAGAACATTAACAGTAAATCGAGTGCAAGAAAACAAATTGTGTTTATCAGTGTAGTGAAGTAGCGAGAGGTCCGGGGAATACAATCTGGAACAATATCAATCCCAGAACACATTATGAGAGATCTGTGGACACGGTGCATTACCTCAAGCGTGTTTGTTAATGGCGAGGGAGTGCGGAGTGCTTACCAGACCCCACCAGAGCGCATCGGCGTAGGTCTCAAACATCTCATTATCCTCCTTCTCCGCGAGGTACACCAGGAACGAGGCCAGGATCAGACACAAGAAGCCGATGTACCAGGCTGTGATCAGCTCCTGTTGAGGGCGCATACATGCACAGGATCAGTACATATCAAAATCAAGTGTGTTAGAAAGAATTATGTGGATGTCGAAGATCTCAAAAATGAAGTTTATTACAGCAATAGCAGTGATCAAAGGCATCAGAATGAACCCAGAACATCCAAATCTTAAACCTTTTATCCTGTTCTTAATGTAAATGAAGTTGCTCTTGTTGCAACTGCTTTGGTCTGTATATTAATGAAGCTGTGACGCCTCATTGTCTGAGAAGGTCCCACACCCAGTCCCATTCTCCAATTGACTACCATTTGTTCAGGATGTGATCAACCCAAATGGTGAAGAAGCAATATAACTTGACTTTCCTTCATCTCTATGATAATTGAGCCATTTTGGGGATGAGCTCATTCTAAAATATATTGAGTGGAATCTGGGTCGAGGCAGACTACAATTTTTTACAAGTGTCATACTTGATGACATTAAAAGTCAACAGCCTATGAATGATGGTGCACTGAAGCGGCATGTAGTGTAACTGTGCTTAAAGAGCCCCTATTATGTATAATATTATAGTATTTCTCACTAATGTGTCCTTTTATGTTATTTTAAAGGCTCCTAATTTAGTTTTGAGTCTCCTATGATAGGTTTACATGCATCCAAGATGCAAAAATCATCTCTTTTCTCACAGTGTCTGAAACGGTTCGTTTGAAGATTCAGGGCCCTATCTCGCACCCAGCGCAATTGACTTTGTACACAGACGCATGTATCATTCCTATTTTGCGCCCGCGCACAGCAGACTTTTCCCTCCACAGACGCACGTCGGTTAACTAAGAAATACACTTGGGGGCGGTTCAGCGCAAAGAGGAGGCGTGTTCCGGCGCAAACGTTCCCTGGTGCTATTTTGCAGGTTTATAAAACAATTGCGCCACTGACCGAAAAAAACTAGTTTAAAGTCAGTGGCGCATTGTGCATGTTATTCATATGCTATTTTAAGGGCCATAATCAATGTAGCGTGTGCACAACGCACATACACTTTGATTTTCTCAACTACACAGAAGCAGCAGTTTTCATTTTTGCAAATCATACATTATTACGATAGATAGATAGATAGATAGATAGATAGATAGATAGATAGATAGATAGATAGATAGATAGATAGATAGATAGATAGACAGTTTATTATAAAAGCATACATCTAGCTTATACATTTACCCAAATTATGATCCGCCTGTTTAACCGAAGCTAATCTGGGTGTGTTTCTCCATCCCCAATGTCACTTCTCTGTGTTTTACGGCCCTGACGAGAACGTCGGTCTCCTCGGCTGTGAACCGCTCCTGGCAAATCCGCTGTTATAATAGCAATCCGCTTTAGAACAAGCGCTCCTGCTCTTAAAGGGAATGTGAGATGACGCTCTGATTGGTTTATTTCACGTTACGCCCAAACCGCACCTATGAGTAATGAAGCTACTTCAGACCAACCCATTTTAGATTTGCGTCGGGCACAAGAGTCATTTATCCCGCCGGTATAATAGCAACAGCGCCCAAGACCCGCCCACAAAGTTACTTGCGTTTCGCGCTTGATACTTGCGTTTCAGACCGTTAAAATAGGGCCCTAAGTCTCTCTAAACCCCGCCTCTCTGAGAGCTGCTCTGCTCTGATTGGTCAGACGGCCCAGTCTGTTGTGATTGGTTGATATGAACAGCGTGAACCAAACTCTTCCAGGCCTCTGGCATTCGCAGCAGCCAACGAAAACCTTAAGGGCTGTTTACACGAAACCGTTTTCAACTAAAAACACATGCCGTTCATTTACACGAAAAGGGCGTTTTGGGCGTAAACTTTTGAAAACGGGTTTCAAAGTGGAATTTTTTGAAAATGGTCTCCGTGTAAACAACAAAAACACGAATCTCTGAAGACATCATGCACATGCATATTACGTGTTCAGTCGATAGCGTTTCATCGCCATCTACTGGCCTGGCAGCAGAATACAGTGCTTTTAGTTGTTTTCGCGGATCCGTGTGAATGGGTTTCGTTTCGACAATGGTGTCGTCTGTACGTGGAAAACTCAAGGGAAAAACTTCTCCGTTTTAAGCAGATCGTTGTAGTGTAAAAGTACCCTAAGACTGACATTATGCAAATTAGTTACAAACCTACGTATGTTCGTGCAGGAACTGAGACTGGAATTACTGGCGACTCGTTTCAGGCAGTTCAGAATCGAGACAATAACATTTATTTGCACTTCGAACTTTGAGACTTCGCAGACCTTGTAGCTGTATTACATACATAAATGATAATCATCGAAAAAGCACTTTAACAATAATAATCATGATGAGAAGACCCGCTATCATGATCAAAAACGCAAGCGAACTCCTGAAACAAGCCAAAGGTTTTGCTCTGTCAGCATCTGCGTCTCTTCACTCCTTCGACTGCACCTTCAGTGGATGCTGAGAAACGGGACACCACTTCAACACAGAGACTGCAACATTACGCCACCGCCACTTATTTTAGACTGAAAAACGCACCGTAAGCGCATTAATCCACTTTCTTGCCCTTGAGAGAGACGTCTCCTGAGGCTGAACTCACGACAGCAACTCAATGAATGACGGGACACTTTAATCAGACTCTCCACTGCAGCTGATCCACTTCACTGCTTCATCTGGGCAGAAACTGACGGTCCAGAGAGAGAGGAGTGGACTTCACTTCGTTAGTGGATGCCAGAATAACAACAAAAACATCAGTCTGTCTGTGAAGAGCAAAGACATGATCAAACATGCATGTAAGACTTTGCATTTGTTCGACTTTGTCAAAAGTTTGGGGTCGGCAACAGTAGCGGTTTTAGGCACGGGCGAACCGGGCAATCGCCCGGGGCGGCATTTTTGGGGGGGCGCCGCCGCCGGCACGAGCGAAAAAAAAAAAATCTGCGCCGCGAAGCGGTTTTCTATTATCTATCATTTCACTGTTGTGGGGAATTGCCAAATTTGCGCCCCCTGCAGCTGCAGGCGCCCCTGCTTGCTGAGAAGATGCCGTGCACAGAAGCTGTTTGTTTGAGAAGGGGAAAGGGGAGGGGGCGCGGAGGCGCGGGCGCGGATGACAGTTCACCTCTGGGTGTCTCCCAAATGAAACGGAGGGAGGGAGGGAGGGGGGGGGATCCATATAGTTATCGAAGTCAGTCACACCTCGACTTTCTTCCAAATAACGCACATTTCATTTATAATATTATACAGGCCTCTATATTTCCTGCACATTTTTGTTTTTCTGAATGGTCTGAATGGCTAATAAATATAGGTAATACAAAACGATTACTTGGTCGGTCACCACCACCAAGGTGAATTGGTTTAGTCTTGACTTCTGGTCGTGACGTCGTGAGTGACAGTTGGTATGGGGGGGATCAGGGGAAATCTGTTGATTGTCGATGTTGAGTGCCAAATAAGAGATGGACAAGAAAGGTCAAAGCCACCAGGTGCCCAATTTAGATACGAGCGAAAGATAAAGGTATGCAATGCAATGTTTTCTCTGTATGATTACGGTATCCATGATGTCATGAATGAAGGGGCAATATTAATTGGTGGGTATAACTCTTATTTGTTAGCCTTTTTGCTATGATTCTTGCTATGCTTAACAATAAGGTTTTAACTCAAACACGAGATCTACCATAATATTGTTCTTTGCAACAAAACTGTTACAAGTTCAGTCATTACACTGCAAAAATGCTTTTCTTACTTAGTATTTTTGTCTTGTTTCCAGTCCAAATATCAAACATTTCTTAAATAAAGATGCATAACGTTATTTTACTTAAGTAGTAAAATGACATAAGATATACAATTTTGTTTTCTGGGGAAATAAATAAAAATTGAGTTTTTGCTTAAAACAAGCAAAACATGATCTGGGGGGGGGGGGTCTCGAAGGGGGTCTCGCCCAGGGTGTAATTCAATGTAGAACCGCCACTGGTCGGCAAGACTTCTGCTCATCAAAGCTGCATTTTTTGGACAATACAGTAAAAATTGTGAAATATTATTACAATTTAAATCAGCTGTTTTCTATGTGAATATTGTAAAATGTAATTTATTCCTGTGATCAAAGCTGAATTTCCAGCATCATTACTCCAGTCTTCAGTGTCACATGATCCTTCAGAAATCACTCTAATATGATGATTTGATGCTCAAGAAACATTTATGATTATTATCAGTGTTGAAAACAGTTTCATATTTTTGTGGAAACCTTGATACAGTTTCTTTTTCAGGATTCTTTGATGAATAGAAAGTTAAAAAGAACAGCATTTATTTGAAATATAATTTTTTGTAACATTATAAATGTCATTTTTGATCAATGTAATGCGTCCTTGCGGAATAAAAGTATTCATTTATATAAAAAAAATCTTACTGACTCCAAACTTGGTTTGCAATGAATATACAAAAAGAGGAAGTTTTATGTTTGAGAAAGAATTTCCTATCATCAAGTCTTAATTTTTCACAAAATGCCTAGATGAATAACCTATTTTCCTCTTTCGTTTGATATTCCCGGCATGAATTATTAATCAAACTAATGCTGGTATCTCACAGACGGCTTTCCTTTCCTCATGTCACCCTGCTATCCATGCAACCCCTTTAAAACTCATTTATATTTCAGCATGTTTACTGGCAATGTGCAGTTTATATAAACTGTGTGTTTGTTCAAGAAACTGCTTTTATCACCAACACAACAGCCGATGTTCCCGGTGTGAACATTAGTGAAACATTCCCTCTGGTGCTCTTCGGTCAATTTTTGAACGACAAATTTTACGTTTTTTTTTTTTTAGAATTTATTACTTCATTGGAATGGTACGAAACTTGGTAAAGGTTTTGGCACTTGCTATGGGAACACAAAACAAAATCATGGACATGACTCGAAAAGGTTAAATGGTCCTGTAAACAATAGTCACACTTGTGCTCCTCGCGGTCAGAAATGAGCGCATTGGAAATGAATGCGAGACGAATTTCCTCTAGTGGAAGCGTTTGGTACTGCAGCCGAACTAAATCTTTCTGAAAGCTCATTGTTTGAGATATCAAGTTCAAATTTGCAACACAACTTGTTTAGATTAATGGTTTAGATTTTCTTTCAGTTTTAGAGTAAAACGTGATTTTGAACAATTTTAAATAATATTTTTGCATAACAATACACATAAAATTCTGTTACTTTTTTAAGTACACTTTTTAAAACTTCACTTTTTTCACTTCAGAAATAATTTGCCAAATGTCGTCTTTGAAAAGAGATCAAACTGAAGTCTGTGCTTTCAAGATTTAAGAGATTTAGTTTAAGTTGGAATTAAAATTTTCAGGTCCATGCTCAAAAAGTGAATAAATGGATTATAAATACAGCGTGAATATAATTTAGTAAAAAAAAATCCCCCAAAAATACAAAATGTTAAATAAAAAACATTATCAAACTAAAATATAGTACATTAATTTCATTGACAAAAAATAATCAAATTCGGTCATTTTTGACCGACACCGAAGAGCACCAGAGGGTTGAAACATTATTGCGCAGGTCATGCATTAGCTCAAATACTGAGTTCAAACACATTCACCTTTGACCCAGTTTTTCTCTAACTTGTCACAGTATGATTAAAAGACATACTGCATGATGAAATTCAAAACTCTGCACATCTTGTTACTGCCAGTTTTCAGTCTGTGGCCATGAGCCCTGCACTTACAGTACAGTGTCTTTCCAAGTGCTATCGATCGCAAACCTCCATCTGACACTTCATCAGGACGTCTCATTACGCATCTCACTTTGGCCTTTTCCTCCTCTCCTCAAAACAGCCACACAGAGCCAAACGACGACCTCTCAAATACACTTGAACAATGAGCAGAACATCTTGGGCTTGACAAATGACACATGACAGAACGACTGCTGTGTTTCAATCTCGGCGAAAAGCCTTGCAACCAGAAAACCTCTTAAAATCATATCTGGTCTATTTGCCATTTTTCTGGAGGGCAATTGAAATGGGACTGAAAAATACGTGATTACTTTGCAGTTTAGAAATTGGGTTTGTGTAATGTTGATTCATGCTTCGGCTGCATTATTTGAGGGCTTCAAAAGACCTCAAAACATCTGTTTAAAAAGTCAAATAAAAATGCATTTCCATAATGTGACTTTTTTTTGTGCATGAAGCTTAAAAAGGAAGTGTTTTGAATTTAGATGAATGATTACAGTATTCCTCTGGAATAACATGCACTGATGAATCTATGATCAGGAACATGAATTAAAGGAACACTCCACCGTTTTTTGAAATAGGGCTTATTCACCTTCTTTCCTACATTTAGATAGGTGGGCAAATGCATTTTTGTCTCAGTGCATGCATTGTTTTAGTTTGACAGGGTCGGCACTAGCTTAGCTTAGCATAATGAATGGAATCCTTTGTGGCCAGCTAGCATGTCCTGAGTAAAAGTGATATTAAAAAACCCCCAAAAAAACCACCTAATTACTTCTTGTGGCCTGCGTATTCACAACGAGTACAAATAGTGATGCAGATTAACACTAGGCGATTTCCTATGCAGATATTGACTTGGGACTATATTAGGGGGAAGCACAGGCGAAGCACTGCTACTTGGGCGCAGAGATATCATGCCCAAGTAGCAGTGCTTCGCCTGTGCTTCCCCCTAATATAGTCCTTAATATGTAAGTCATTATCTGCCTAGGAAATCGCCTAGTGTTAATCTGCATTGCTATTTGTACTCGTTGTGAATATGCAGGCCACAAGAAGTAATTAAGTGGGTTTTTTTTATTTTTTATATCACTTTTACTCAGGACATGCTAGCTGGCAACAAAGGATTCCATTCATTATGCTAAGCTAAGCTAGAGCCGATCCTGTCAAACTAAAACAATGCATGCACTGAGACAAAAATGCATTTGCCCACCTATCTAAATGTAGGAAAGAAGGTGAATAAGCCCTATTTCAAAAAACGGTGGAGTGTTCCTTTAAGCGAGTTAATACAGTCAATGTTGATGGCATGATATTCTGAGATACTGAGAATCATTGGTAAAAACCAATAGACATTTACTGTCATACAGTATATCTCTTCTCAAAGCACCGATATGCACTGCATTTACTTCTAATAATCAGTGCAAAATAAAACCAGATGCATGATTTAAGCTAAAAGAGCTTAAAATTGCTTTCTCTACAGCCAATAGACTTTTATTGTCCTATATCTCTTCTGAAAGCCCCATAATGAAGATTTCATTTACATTTACATTTAGTCATTTAGCAGACGCTTTTATCCAAAGCGACTTACAAATTAGGAACAGATTACAAATTTCAAACAGAAAGTATTTCAACAAAGAGAATGACTTGTAAAATGTGATTTTTAAAGGATTCGTTCACTTTCAAAAAATGTTTTGCTGATAATTTACTCACCCCGATGTCATCCAAGATATCCATGTCTTTCTTTCTTCAGTCGGAAAGAAATTAAGGTTTTTGAGGAAAACATTCCAGGATTTTTCTACACAGAATGGACTTCAATGGCAACCAACTATACCAATGTTCAAAGAAGGTTCAAATGTCCGTCTCAATGCAGCTTCAAAGTCTCGACACGATCCCAGTCGAGAAATAAGAGTCTTATCTCGCGAAACGATCGGTCATTTAAAAAAAAAAATATATATATATACTTTTTAACCACAAATGCCCGTCTTGTACAGTCTCTGAGATTACATCATCACGTTGGAAAGGTCACGAAAAAAATAAAAATAATAATAAATTAAAACAAAGATGTCGGACGATTTTGAAGTTGGAGGAGAAAATGAGATGACGTTTTTCGCCTTTCCCAACCTTTCTGAACCGGAGTACACAGACATGACGCGTGACTGATAATGACCGATCGTTTCGCGAGATAAGACTCTTATTTTCTCTGGGATCGTGTCGAGACTGTGAAGCTGCATTGAGACGGAGATTTGAACCTTCTTTGAACATTGGTGTAGTTGGTTGCCATTGAAGTCCATTCTGTGTAGAAAAATCCTGGAATTTTTTGAAAGTGAACTAATCCTTTAAGAGCATCTTGGAACCGGCACAAAATCACGTGTCTGGTTTCTGAACAGTATTTCCATGTTTATTTACCTTGCTGTGAGCGTAGACGACAGATCCCAAGAGTTTCCAGGTTCCTCCGCGGCGATCCATGCGGATCATCCGCAGAATCTGTAGGAACCGGAGACTCCTGATGGCGGAGGTGGCGAACACATTCCCCTGCGTTCCAGCGGCCAGAACCGAGATGGAGGCGATCAGAACCATGATGTCTGAGAAACACACACACACACACACACACACACACACACACACACACACACACACACACACACACACACACACACACACACACACACACACACACACACACACAGATGGAGGCGATCAGAACCATGATGTCTGAGAAACACAACAACTGGCAACATCAGCTGATGTATAGTTCAAGCTGTATCAAGCTGAATATAGACAGATTAATATATACTATATATATATTATAGTGTCGGATTATACAACAACACAAACAATGTTACATACAACACAAATATTAAACATATATTACAAAAAATAATCAATTGTAATCAGTTTCTGTAATTCAAAAGTAAAGCTAACACCCTGAGCCTGTGATGTGTGTGTGTAGCGGAGAGGGACCAGTGCATATTAGAGTTCATGATGGTTACGGCTCTGGGGAAGAAACTGTCCTTGAATCTTTTTGTTCTGGTTTTCACGGACCTGCAGCGCCGGCCTGATGGCAGCAGGTCAAACCATTTAAACCCGGGTTTGAGGAGTCCGTTAAAATGTTTTAACCCTACTGAGGCATCGAGAGTTGTACGTGTCCTTCAATATACAAGCATAGTAAACATTAATGTGACAATGTTTGTAAATGTACATGCATTTGGCAAGGTGTGCGCAGGCCACACACTTTATCTCTTTATCTCTGAATACTCGCTTCTGATTGGTTGGAAGGTGCCGAATCAGTTTAATTAGAGTTCTATATTAATGCACTGTTTTCATTTAAGCGCGCGTACACACACACACACACACACACACACACACACACACACACACACACACACACACACACACACACACACACACACACACTCGCACACAGAGACATTCAGAAGCTTGTCATCAACGCTGCCCCACGACTTTTAATAATAAAAAATAAAAAATAAAAAATAATAAATTAGCTTCGCTACTGAATCGCTACATTATGCTTCTTAGCAACGCTGGTTTTGAAGTAATTAAACTCACAGACACAGGTAAAACACATCATCTCTCTCTCTCTCTCAATAATTAATTCATAAATACAGTAATTTAAAAAAATATATTATTCTAATGTAAATCAGCTGTTTTCTATGTGAATATGTAGTAAAGTGTAATTTATTCCTGTGATCAAAGCATCATTACTCCAGTCTTCAGTGTCACATGATCCTTCAGAAATCATTCTAATATGATGAATTGATGATCAAGAAACATTTATGATTATTATCAGTGTTGATACATTTTATTTTTCAGGATTCTTTGATGAATAGAAAGTTCAAAAGAACAGCATTTATTTGAAATAGAATCTTTGGTAACATTATAAATGTCTTTACTGTCACTTTTGATCAATTGAATGCGTCCTTGCTGAATACAAGTATTAATTTCTGAAAAAAAAAAAAATAAATAAAAACTTTCCAGACATTTTGGGGTATTTATTTCATTCATTTACAGTAGATACGAGCTGTGCTTGTTTGACTATAAAATACACTAAAAAATACTATTAAATACACTTAAATTAAATGTCATAGGAGTAACTTTGAAAAAATGTTCACACACAAACTGCTAGTAAATTTTACAAAAAAATTACAAAGAAACAGCATGGAATTAAACATGAATTTTTCGACTTTAGATTTACTCACCGATAACGCAAAAAGGTTTTCGTGCGAATTTGAGTCTTCCCCTCCATCCTCTGTAGCGACAGCAACATCCAGCAGACCAGATCCTCACGATATACTCCACTCCGAAAACCACGATGGTTACGATTTCCTACACACACACACACACACACACACACACACACACACACACACACACACACACACACACACACACACACACAAAAGTTAACATGACACTGCGATCAGTCTACATGTTTGATCATCATCAGTGTAATATTATATACCAGGATGTAAAGCGCGTCTTCTGAGCTCTTCTCATACTCTCTGATAGTGGAGAACACAGACAAAACCAGACAGGAGAAAACCAGCAGAAACCTGAAACGACAAGAGAAAAACCAGTTCACCTGATGTGCATTTGTGTCTGCTTCGTGCAAAATGAGACCAGATGCATGCATGAATAAAGTAAACAGAACTGATAAACTCCTGATGTACTTACAAACTTTCCAATGCCTCGTTTTATGAGTACAGAACCTATTTGTGCTACTGTAGAAGTTTGGTGCCATTCTGGGCATTATTAGTGTGGTAATTTACCAGATACAACCTTGGATCCGTTAGCACCTGCACTAAACCATCCGGCTGATATCTCTAAATAAGCTCTAACTTTAATAATGTTCGACCAAGGGGAAAAGGCTTCTGGTGTTTGGCTCGAGGTCATGGTGCAAAGGACCCTAGGTTGATTTTACTCCGAACCCTCCCTTTAAAGCGGGTGACTGCATTGCTGACACTGTTTTTCTCACCATCTGCGGTTCCTCTACAAACTCAGTAAGAATCCAGCGGGAAGCTGGACGCTAACAGCGCTAAAGCCACTTATGAGTTACAGCGGGATATCAGCTACTGTAACACACACTAGATGTACATGTGTGTATTGACAGAAACACACTGACCTCAGGCATTAAGTTTGACTACCTAATTTCTTTTAGTAAGTCATAAATGTTACATTTTGATATTTTTTTTACTCAAAACATGGGATGAAATCTATTTCAGACTAGAAATAAAACATTTATTTAAAATAAAAGTTCTTCTTTTGGAAAAATTACATTTCCTTAATAACCTAAACAGAGGCTTTACTCCCTTCAAACTTAAATTGTCAATGTTTCATTACATCACTGTTTGAAAACACTCAGAATAATTTTTTGTACCTTTATAAAGGGCATTTTCCCCTAATTTTATTAAATGTATGCTCCATCTTTCATTTCAAATTCTTAAATTTGATAAATAGGCCTATATTCAGACTATTGTTTTTACAGTGAAGGCAAGTACTAAAATAAATGAAACTAATAAATAACAATAAAAAGTAATAAAACGTAGATGTATTTAAAAAAAAATTCTAATAAAATATGAAAATATGAAAGACCCTCTATGGTGAAAATCCAGCTTTTAATGTTGTTTATGTGTCTATGTGGTGTTTTTAATAAGCTTTAAGACAAACCATGTGTAAATTCATAAGTCGACTCCATTGCTGAGTATTTCCTCCTTAAAACTGCAGTGAACCAAAGACAGTCTCAAAAACACACTTTGAAATCGCTGGTGTTTCTGACGTCACAAACTACCTTGTAACCAATCAGATCAACGTGTGATCGTCAACCAGTGGATCTCTGAGCTGAGCGAGTGAGTGGAGGCGGGGCTCATTTGCATATTCATAGAACTGCGCATACTAAATGAGGCAAGGGTGTCGAGTTACATTCAAGATATTTTAAGACATGAATTTATTTCAAGGAAAAAAATTTAAATATGTCATTTTGGTGATCAAAGATGAGTTTTAAGGGATACAATTATTGACTACAGGGGGACTTTAAAAAATATAAAAAAGAGTTAACTATTAGATCTAACACAGTTTCATTAGAAAGCACAACACATTAGAAACTGTTAAAGACAAATTATATTAAAATAATATCTTTCTCTCTCTCTTTCTCCCGCTCATTTGCAGGGTCCGCTTCACACACACATGATTTGGCACAGGTTTTACCTCAGATGCCCTTTCTGTCACAACCCAGATAAAAAAACAAATAAATACAAATATACTATAGTATATATATATATATATATATATATATATATATATATATATATATATATATATATATATAAATAAAGAAAAGAAGAAAGAAAGAAACATAATTGCAGTAATATGCCACAGTTTGGTACTTTTGTGTATGTTTTCATATATTTCTTTGATAATCTTTGGTGATGCAGTGCAGATATAGACTTCACTTCTCAACACGAGTCTGTGATCATGGAGGAATCTCATTATCTCTGCAAGGTCACAGTAGAGGTTCATGGAACGGTGAGAATCTAATATTCACACAGATTCAGTAACTGTGATTGATGTTGATATTGATATTGATATTGATATTGATGATGCTATACTGATGAAAACACGAAAGAGTGTTCGGCTCCGCTGGTCAAAACCACCGATCAGAGTCTTTCTGTCTCTGACTCTTTATGGCTATTTTTACGCTCACAAACATCTTGCTTAGCAGATTCTTCTAATGAATATCAAGGGGGAACATGAGCTCGAACTGTTGTGTTTAACCAGGATTAATTAGCTGGTGATTAGATGAAAAGAACAAGCAAGACAAGACAAGAACACGCAAGCACACACACACACACACACACACACACACATGCACACACACACACACACACACACACACACACACACACACACACACACACACACACACACACACACACACACACACACACACACACACACACACACACACGCACACACACACGCACACACTCACACACAGAGTAGATGTGGATAATGTGTGAGGAAGATGAGAACGGAGCAGCCAATAAGAGACTTTGCCTGGGAATTAAATCTCTTTTGTCTGTCTTTGTTGCCAGGCAAACTTTTCAATGTACCAATCATATGTTTGCCCAAGAATCAAGGTTATTATTGATGACAAAAACTGAAACCATAAACTTGAAATGTTAACTTAAACAAACAAAACATAAAAAACTTAAAGGGGTGGTATAATGCCCTTTTCACAAGATGTAAAATAAGTCTCTGATGTCTCCAGAGTGTGTATGTGAAGTTTTAGCTCAAAATTCCCTACAGATATTCTTATATAGCATGTTAAAGTTTTTAAAACTTTTTTGACGGTGAGCAAAAACGCAACGTTTTTGTGTGTCTCTTTAAATGCAAATGAGCTGCTGCTCCCGGCACAGGGGGCGGAGCTTCAAGAGCTTGTGTCCTTTTACCTCACACAGACATGCACCGAAAATGTCAATGTTTATGTTCAAACCGGAGTCAGACAATGATGGTGAGACTCAAGAAGAGACAACATGTAGAAGCAAGAGGACATTTCTGAATGGTTAGTTGATGAATTTAGGTAGCTGATGTGTAGTTATCTTCTAGTCATTGATTAGCATATTTTGTCATGATAATCTATAGATCTCGTTCCTGGGGGCGGGGTTTATGTAAATTCTAGGGTTGGTGATGTCACTAACCCGTGAGGAAGCTCGTGTAGTCTCTACCAGCCGTTTGTTGTAGTCCTTAAAAAACTATTTCTTTAAAAGTAAATATCTCCCTTTGCTTTGAACTTTGAGCGTTGTAACTTTGCAGATGTTGTTTATGCTCAAACAGCAACATTACACACTAACTAAAGTTAGAAAAGTGAAATCATAATCAACCACCCCTTTAAACTTATTTTATTTGTCATTACTGTAAA
Organism: Vimba vimba; assembly: GCA_022828995.1. Taxonomy (NCBI): domain Eukaryota; kingdom Metazoa; phylum Chordata; class Actinopteri; order Cypriniformes; family Leuciscidae; genus Vimba; species Vimba vimba. Next base: position 38,212,485 of record CM040828.1, on the reverse strand, counting down.
AAAATGTTTGCTGCTTGTTAAATGTACTTAATTAAATTGAGTTAAAGTAACATAAATGGTCAACATTTAGTTTATACTTAATTTAATTGCGTCACATCCACTTACATAAGAAAAACTGAAGTTTACTTAATTTTTTTTAGTTGAAACTATTAGTTTTATAATACATGTATAAAGCTTATAATGTATGTTGCTTCACTCACATCATATTACTAAATGTTAGTGAGTTATAGCCGTGTAATGCACTGACAAACACACTTTACCTCATTTCTTTTAGTGTGTCAAAGCTGTTAATTTAGGTCGTTCTTACTCAAAAATTAGGATGAAATCCGCCAAACACACACACACACACACACACACACACACACACACACACACACACACACACACACACACACACACACACACACACACACACACACACACACACACAAACACACACACACACGAACTGGTAAATTTCCAGAGAACCGTTCATGGCCTGTGGGTGTGGGTGTGTGTGTGTGTGTGTGTGTGTGACGCCATCGATTACTCATGGTGCTCGTGCTGTTGAAAGCGTTTAGATCTTGATTCACACTAAGTTATAACGCCGTGTTCTTATGCAGGTTGGATCAGCATTTTATTTTATTGTTATGTTATTTTAATGTTAGTTGAGGTTTGTAGTAGTAGTTTTCTCCATCTTCCTTTTTTATAATTTATTTATGTTTGTCTGCTCACAGTGCTGCATTTACTTGTTCAAAAAATACAGTAAAAATGTTGAAATATTATTACAATTTTCTATGTGAATATACAGTAAAGTGTAATTTATTCCTGTGATCAAAGCTGAATTTTCAGCATCATTACTCCAGTCTTCAGTGTCACATGATCCTTCAGAAATCACTCTAATATGAGGATTTGCTGCTTTCACAATATTAGTTTTTTTTACTGTATTTTTGATTCCAAACTTTTGTAGTGTACGTATATGCCAACTGGAATTATAGTACATATATCATAATTCCATATTTTTTACCTCAGTGTATCAATAACCAGAGGCGGACAGAGTACACAGCTTCATTACTTGAGTAAAAGTACAGATACCCCTTGCTAAATTTTATTCAAGTACAAGTAAAAGTACTACAGTCAGATGTCTACTTAAGTAAAAGTACTAAAGTACTTGTTTTTAAAAGTACTTGAGTATCAAGAGTACAAGAGTACACTTTCTAAATATTGCATTACTACTGCCACAGTGCTTACATTGGTAAACACAGCAAACACTTGAAGCGAAAACTATCATTAACTTGTTCAGAAAATTGAAATAGTCTGGCGAGGTGGGGGAAGACTCATGAATATTCATTAGGGAAGTCATCCCTGATTGGTCTGATGACCTACCCCTAACCCCACCCCTAAACCTACCCGTCACTGGGGGTCTTATGACCTCCCTAACCCCGCCCCTAAACCTACCCGTCACTGGGGTTAAGACCAATCAGGGATGATTTCCCTAATGAATATTCATGAGTCTTCCCCCACCATCCTGGAAAAAAAAACCTGCTGCGTCTTCATCCATTGTTTCGTCCATGGTTTCGTCTCTTAGCTAAATCTGACCATGGAGTTGACTTTGGGGGCAAGCTGAAGGTGATTGCTGATAGGCTGTCCCAATCAGTGGCGCCTGCACAATCCAATCACGTTTGAGAGGGAAACAACAAATTGAGGGTCTCCGAGATTTTTCTTTTTTCATTTTTTTTTTTTTTTAGAAGAAGTATCGGGTACTCACGGTTATGGATAGAAATGTAGTGGAGTAAAGAGTACAATATTTGCCTCTCAAATGTACTTGAGTAAAGTCATGAGTACTCCCCAAAAATGATACTCGAGTAAAGTACAGATCCCTCAAAATTGTACTTAAGTACTGTACTCAAGTAAATGTACTCAGTTACTGTCCGGCTCTGCCTGTAACACTCAAGCACCAAAAGATGTTGTTGGCGTGTAAATCTGAGGATCATATGTGCAGATTTTTGGCATCAATAAGTCATATTTGAGTCATTCTTCCAGTGTAGTTTTGGAGTTTTTAGTTCTGAAAGCAGTTTGCTTTTCAAAGTACTTATTTATTTCACAATTTTAGATTTTGAATGATTGAAAATCTCACATCTAAGTTTTAACTTCTTAAAAGTCCAAACAACGCTCTGCAGTTCTTCATCGGTTAGTAAATCACTTCATTACTCTTCTCTTGCTCCGGTTGTTCCTGGAGTCGGATCTGGACTGTGTTTCATCAGTTTGAGCGTGGCTCATATTTGATCATATTTGTCGTGTCACTGTGAGGAGTGTGTCTTCAGAGGACAGAGGGTCGTGACGAGCTTCACGTCATTAGTCTCACAGCAGCTGTAATTAATTACTGTGATAATTACTGTAATCAGGAGCTCAGGAGCATCAGGCCTCCGACTCAACACTCTTGCAGTAAATTAGAGAAGAAACATTAACGCAGGAGGTTTAATGAGCCCGCTAATGTACGATTGTGTGTGTGTGCGCATGTGTGTTTGTTTGTGTGTCAGTTTGAGTGTGTGTGCAAATGTGTGTTTGTTTGTGTCTGTGTGTGTACGCGTGCATGTGTGTGCGTGTGTGTGTGTGCATGTATGTTTGTGTGTCAGTTTGAGTGTGTGTGTGTGTGAATGTATGTTTGTTTGTGTGTCTGTGTGTGTGTGTGTGTGTGTGTGTGTGTGTACGCGCGAATGTGTGTGTGTGTGTGTGTGTGATAGACGGAGAGAAACCAGCATCTGTCTGTCTATTTCAGAGAAATTATACTGGTTTCTTTGAAACTTGATACTTAGAAACTATAAAAAAAATTAAGATCAAAGTTTAAAAACTCTGTGAGTGCGAGTGTGTATTTGTTTGCGTGTGTGCGCGTGTGTGTGTGTGTGTGTACGCGCGAGTGTGTGTTTGTTTGTGTGTCAGTTTGAGTGTGTGTGTGTGCGAGAGTGTGTGTTTGTTTGTTTGTGTGTGTGTGTGGGCGCGAGTGTGTGTTTGTTTGTGTGTTAGTTTGAGAGTGTGTGTGTGTGCGAGTGTGTGTGTGCGCAAGTGTGTGTTTGTTTGTGTGTCAGTTTGTGTGTGTTTGTGCGTAAGTGTGTGTTTGTTTGTGTGTGTGTGTGCGAGTGTGTGTTTGTTTGTGTGTCAGTTTGAGTGTGTGTGTGTGTGTATGCGCGAGTGTGTGTTTGTGTGTGTGTGTGCGCGAGTGTGTGTTTGTGTGTGTGTGTGTGATAGATGCAGAGAAACCAGCATCTGTCTATTTCAGAGAAATTATACTGGTTTCTTTGAAACTTGATACTTAGAAACTATAAAAAAAATTAAGATCAAAGTTTAAAAACTGTGTGTACGCGCGAGTGTGTGTTTGTTTGTGTGTCAGTTTGAGTGTGTGTGTGTGTGCGAGAGTGTGTGTTTGTTTGTTTGTGTGTGTGTGTGGGCGCGAGTGTGTGTTTGTTTGTGTGTTAGTTTGAGAGTGTGTGTGTGTGTGTGTGTGTGTGCGAGTGTGTGTGTGCGCAAGTGTGTGTTTGTTTGTGTGTCAGTTTGTGTGTGTTTGTGCGTAAGTGTGTGTTTGTTTGTGTGTGTGTGTGCGAGTGTGTGTTTGTTTGTGTGTCAGTTTGAGTGTGTGTGTGTGTGTGTGTGTGTGTATGCGCGAGTGTGTGTGTGTGTGTGCGTGTGTGCGAGTGTGTGTTTGTGTGTGTGTGTGTGCGTTTGTGTGTGTGTGTGATAAGACGCAGAGAAACCAGCATCTGTCTATTTCAGAGAAATTATACTGGTTTCTTTGAAACTTGATACTTAGAAACTATAAAAAAATTAAGATCAAAGTTGAGATCAAAAACTCTCCCATTACACTCATGACATGGCAAAAACGATGTTTTCTCTCTGTGTTGTAATCACGGCTGTTTCATAAATGTCGTGTTTCTCTTTGGTGTAAATGAGCGGAAACACAGCAGCTTCCGGCGTGTGTGTGTGTGTGTGTGATACTGGTAATCAGTGACTGAACACTGCAGTTATGGGGCTAGTGGATGACACTGAGATTTCCACCGATGTTTGAATGCATCTCTCCTGAACTCCCGCTTCTCCTGATCCTGAACCAGAGGCCAGTTTCATTCCACTGGGAAATCAGTGGCATCCCGGATGTCTCTGGCGCTGAGGTGTGTCTTCAGCGGACGCTCTTCTCTGCACTGATGTGGTTTTTTGTTTGTGGTCGATAATCTATAATTAGACTGTAGTTTCGTCATCTAATCCACTGGACAGAGGCTGTTTGCTGGACTCAGAAACACGAGCCGCACACACACAGACGCAAATGAAATGTTTTACACTTGCTTGAAGTTATAGACGGTGTGTGTGTGTGTGTGTGTGTGTGTGTGTGTGTGTGTATGATTGAAAACACACTGATAGCACATGACAGCTCTCATTGCAACAGTTCTCTCTGAAGTGTGAGTGTGGTCAGAGAGGCATGAGTTCATCACACCGCTCTTAAAGAGACAGGTCACCTGGAAATCATCATTTCAGAGCTGCCAACCCTCATGCATTCACCGTGAGACTCACGTTTCACACGCTCTCACGCCACATCCATTTTCTCACGCACAGAAAAATCGCGACGCAAAGAGGACCTGGAGACCGACAGACTAGACAGAGCAGTTACTTATGATATAACAAATCTCAGCTCTCAGATTCTGTCAATTTTATTACGAAATTCAAACAATAAATACCGTTTTGGCGCTTGTAAATGTGACGCGATCATCTCTACTAGCTAATAGTAAATAAACACGAATGAACAATGTTGAAAGATACAGTACAGCTTACCGAAATGTATATTCTTCATACATAATATCGATCAATCAATCAAACAAAGGGGTCAATAAAACAGCTGGAGAACAATCATGTCACACAACATTTACCTCAGGAAAGCCATTTGATGACCATAATAGGCTATAGCACGTTAGTTGGCTAGAAAAAAAGAGTATTTTACTAAATATGTGTACTATATTACATATTTATTATATTTTTACTTATATCATTAAATAAAGTTGTTATTATAATAAAAAAAAGAATTATATTTAATTTGAGTTATTTTTAACCTTAAATAATCCTGCCAGCTGACAGGCTCTCTGTGTGTTTACAGCATTAGCTGAGCTGTTTTTTTTCTTGAGACAAATTAACGCCTATCTTGTGTTGCTAATATTTATCCAAAGTCAATATTTAATCAAATCACAATAATTTAATTTAATTGAAATAATAAAAAAGCGTAGCTTACCAGAAATTGTACCATATAAACATTGTAACATGTTGTCACTAAACCTAATAAAATTCAGTTTAGTTGCTAAAATGTTAGTGACAATCACAATACACTTATTGTGATGCAATTTTTTTTTTACATCCCCCCCAATCCCCCCCCCCCCCCCCCGTGCCACCCCCTGATGACAGGCACTCGTATGGATTTGGGCATTGAGTTTTAGGTGATCTTTTCCTTACACACGCATTGGATGGTGTGTGTGTGTGTGTGTGTGTGTGTGTGTGTGTGTGTGTGTGTGTGTGTGTGTGTGTGTGTGTGTGTGTGCGTGTGTGTGTGTGTGCGCGCGTGTGTGTGTGTGCGCGCGCGCGTGTGTGTGTGTGTGTGTGTGTGTGTGTGTGTGTGTGTGTGTGTGTGTGTGTGTGTGTGTTTGACATGACTTTGGTAAAACACTAGCCTTGTACTGGTACTCTCTCTCTCTCTCTCTCTCTCTCTCTCTCTCTCTCTCTCTCTCTCTCTCTCTCTCTCTCTCTCTCTCTCTCTCTCACACACACACACACACACACACACACACACATTACAACTGGTTTAAATCGATCATTTTGGATTGGAAAGTGTCTGAAAATTAAATATTATTGATGTGAATAGCATCACAATTCAACAAGATGGATGATTAAAAATGCATAAATGAATAAATTAAGAATGCTGAGAGTTACTAACAGGGTTTTCTATTCATCCCCTTCTGTTATAGTCAATAATCCTGTATTATTGTTCACCTGAAGATGCAGACACGTGCAGGATTACAGATGTGCTGCTTAATATACATAATAATAATAATAATAATCAGGAAGCGCAACTACATCCTATAACACCATCCGAAAGCAGAAGAGATGCAGAAGAAGAAAGAGTAAAAGCTGAGACTGGTGTTTGTGCTCTTCACACAGGTCAGGGTGTTCTGAGGAGGTGTGTGTGTGTGTGTGTGTGTGTGTGTGTGTGTGTACGTGTACTTTATGAGCATGTTAGGACAGTGTGCTTGATTGATGCTCTTCTCAGGGTGACACGTTCTGCAATAAAAGAACGTTATTAAACCAGTAAACCAACCCTGATGGGCTTCTAATGCATGTGACCGACACACACACACACACACACACACACACACACACACACACATATAAATGATGACACACACACAGAGGGGTTGAATAATTTTGAGACTGTGGAAGTCATTAAAAGTTGCATTTTCAGTGGAATTTGGGGAAAGCACTTGAAACATTTGTTGTGTTGAGCTATTTCAATTACTTTTGTTTGATTTGTTCATTGCAAACAGCTGAAAGTCTGTACATTTTACCAATAAACCTGATTTGCAATGGGGGGAGGGGGTGAATACTTTTGATTACAACTGTATAATATGTGACCCTGGACCACAAAACCAGTCACATGGGTAAATTTTTTGAAATTGAGATTTATACATAATCTGAAAGCTGAATAAATAAGCTTTCAATTGACGCGTGGTTTGTTAGGATAGGACAATATTTGGCTGAGATACAACTATTGTAAATCTGGAATCTGAGGGTGCAAAAAAATCACAAGGTTGTTCATTTATGTTGGCGATTGTGCTGCATTCACTCACACAAATAAAAGTTTTATATATTTACAGTTGGAAAATTGGAAACAAAATGTCTTCATGGAACATGATCTTTACTTAATATCCTAATGATTTTTGGCATAAAAGATAAATCGATAATTTTGACCTACAAAGTATTGTTGGCTATTGCCACAAATATATCCGTGCAACTCGTGACCGGTTTTGTGATCCAGGGTCACATATACAGTAATATAGCATTGAATTAAACAGATTTTTTCTTTTAGGATAAAAAAGTCTTAAAAAAGAGAAAAGATTCTCTGTAGCCCCGTGTTTAAATTTCAATTACTCAACATAACAAATCGAGTATAAGATAAATGCAAGAACAAACAGTTGCCAGGCTGCTGCTATGTGGTTGCTAGGGTGTTCTAGGTGGTTGCTAGGTGGTTTCTTACTGGCTCAAGTCAAAAGAGTCGATCCTCATCGAGTCTCTGAGATTTCTGATGCTCCATGATTCTCGCCAACACAAACATGCACATCTCTTTCATTTAGCTGATCTGTGTGTAAATGAAATGATGGAGGCGCTCTGTTACAAATGTTAATAAATGACCAGAGCGGCTGCAATCAGCAGGACGTTTAATGACCAAAATAATGTTACAAACCTCCCATAGCGATTCCTTCACACTGTGGGAATAAATTAGCCTGGATGCAAGCCAAACTTTAGCCTGGAAATCCAGAGCTAAATCTGAAAGATTAATGGTCTGGCATCGACTAATGAAGCTCGGCCGGCTCGAGGGGCGGCACCAAGCATGCATTTGAAAATCTCACTGCACGCAATTGGATAACACTACGACCAATCACAACAAGCCTCATACGCTTAGCTACCAGCGGAGCTCACTGGTAGATGTGACTCTTGCTGTATCCGGTCGGCAAAACAGCAAAAACGCCCTTCTTGCAAAGGAGCGATTCGAGCGGCGTCTTCTGTTCCTCTTTTAGAGAAAAAGCCAAGTCTAACTCGTTCATTGTAGCGGCCAAAGCCGTTTCAAACGACTGGTGTTCCTCCATAGCCATCTTGCAATGTTTACTAATGACTTCGACGTCACAGCGCTGTCGTCATCTCGCCTCTGGCCCGCCTATATCAGATAACCCGCTGTGATTGGTGCAGCTCGGATACAAGGGCATATTTAATGAGCATCATTACTCGACGCCAGAGTAACTCGCTGAGCAAATTCAACTTGTGCTCTCGCGAGAACTCTGGATTTCCAGGGTAGCCGAACTTAGCCCCGCCCACAACATTTGAGGTCGGGAAGTTCGGTCTGGACTTGATCCGTTGTGGAGCAACTGTGCTCGAACCAGAGCTGTTCGGACCAATCAAATTGTCAGGGCGGGCTTTATACGATGATGGACAGATGATCAACAGTAACGTAATCATCCACGTCACCAAAGAGCGCTTGGGTTGAATTCATTTACAACAAAGATGGCTGCCGCTGGAGAACTGAGATGTGTAGATTCCGCCATCGCGTCTGTTATAGAAGATATCGACAGCGGAACAGAGAACCGCGATCAAGGCATTTGTCGATCGGAAATATGTTTTTGCCGTCCTTCCTACGGGATTCTAGCCTGGATGCAAGCCGAACTTAGCCCCGCCCACAACATTTGAGGTCGGGAAGATACGCTCAACATACGTCACTTACTCCGTTGCTCTGATTGGTTGTAGGTCTATCCAATTGAGTGCAGAGGCATTTTCTTTTCTGGTTCGGTTGAAACGCCCCTTAATCACAGCTCAATGGAGCAGTATCAGACCATAGACGCCCCTTCGCTCTCTTCCATTGGTGAGAACTGAAGCCGCCAGTGTCCTGATATGGCGCTGACATCTTGGGGTTTGAGTCTGCGCAGTAGCGCTCTCGGGACCAGACCAGACAAACTGATTGCAGTACGACAAGAGGCTTGTTAAAATAAAGTAAATACAATCTCCTCAGTCCTCCGAAGATCCCGAAATTGGTGCTTCAGTGACTACTCTCAGTGCTCAGAGAACCTGTCAATCACAGCTGTCAATCATGACATTACACCACTGTTTTTATAGCATCACGTAACTAACTAAAAACAAACTTATTTTAAAAACAGACACTTGAACTTGTGATACAAACGACAACAAATGACAGAAACCACCTTCGGAAAAAATATATTTGAAGTGTAATTAGTTGGTCTCGCGTCCCATTGAATAACACGGGGAGGCGGGGCTTATGACCTATACTAGGACCAGCCACCAGGGGGCGATCGAGACGCTTTGGCTTCACTTTTCAGGGCTTGTGCGGCACGCTTGTATCAGACTCATATTCTGACTAGAATCTAAGCATGACGACGTCAGGCTAGGAATAAATAATATGTGAGTGTTTAAATGGACCAAAGCCAAAGACCAGCACAGACGGCTTAATCCAGTTTCACTCAGAAAATATGCCATATTACAATGGTAAAACGAGTTACAAATGCTGTTTCATGTTGACTTGCCGACGGCATCATCTCAGGCTGTTGTGTGACTGAAATAGCAGCTTTTAGATGCAGCAGTTCAACCCATTCAAACAGCAAGAGCTTCATTTCCCTCCGCAGAAAGCTAAAGTCACATCCAGTCCTTCGTTTATCCTGTTTGTTGTTCTTCCCTCTAATAGGACGCTCGTTCTTTGACCCGCAAAACTGGGCTTTACGACCCTGACTGACAGACACAGTCCTCTGCGTCACTTCACAACCAGCAGCCAACAATATTGTGAAATATTACTACCATTCAAATCAGCTGATTTCTATGTGAATATACAGTAAAGTGTAATTTATTCCTTTATTTTCAGCATCATTACTCCAGTCTTCAGTGTCACATGATCCTTCAGAAATCACTCTAATATGATGAATTGATGCTCAAGAAACATTTATGATTAATTAATTAATTAAAAATATGAATTATTTCAAGCTTTTGGTCGGGTACATTCCCACAAATCATATTAATCATATTATTTTCAAGCCTTTATAATGAACAAATATAATACAAGGTAATGACACATAAATAGCAGCAAAGAAAGTGGAAGGAGGGAAATCTTTTGTACACAAATCAGTTATGAAATATCTAACATTCACATCAACACTAAAAACTAAATATGGATGTAACAATATATTGTGACACAATATATCGCAATACAAACATGCAACAATATGTATCGTAGATAGTGACAATATGTATCGTGTATAGTTCACAATAAAATAAAAATTACTATGTAAGAAAAAAAAATCTAGTTTTAGTGTCAGTTCTACATTAAACTACTATATATAATAGTTTAATGAAAACTATAAAAAATAAAATAAAATAAAAACTACTATATATAATGTTGAATATAGTGTATAATATTGCAGTGGGTCCTGATAATGCCAGATGTCTGATGTTACCAGTAAAAGTGTTCTACATTATTTTAATTATATCTAGTCAGTGAAAGAGTGCAAGAATATTCGTCTAAAATAATTCTGTATTTTCAGCTTCAGAATCGTGAATATTGTTATTCTGGTGTCTCTATTGTCCTGTGCTTTGGGTTTCAGCAAGTCCAAGACTATTCATTTACACACACAATATAAAACCGAAGTTAGCATTTTAATCAACCGTAAATTTTTTGTTAACCTTTTCATTTTTTTTCATTTCATTTCATTTGATTTATTTATAAAGCACAAATAAACACAACAGATGTTGACCACTGTGCTGTACAAGTTAATAAATATAAAACAAAACCACACACAATACATTAATAACAGACAATAAAACACTATAGTTAGGGTTTAGCGAGATCAAAATTATGAGTGATATGCAAGAGTAAATAGATAAGACTGTAGTTTAGATTTAAATTCATAAACAGACGTAGCAGACCTCACAGATAAGGGAAGACTGTTCCACATCCTAGGACCGGCCACTGAAAAAGCACGATCGCCTCGCAACTTCAGTCTTGATCTTGGATACGACAGTATAATGCTGTCTGAGGATCGCAAGCATCTTGTTGACTTTTTCACATTTATAAGATCTGACAAATAGGATGGTGCCAGACCAATCAAAGCCTTAAAAACTAACAACAAAATTTTAAATTCAACTCTATAACACACTGGCAACCAATTTAAAAATGATAGTATCGGAGTAATGTGTTCTCGTCTACGAACCCCAGTTAAAAACCTGGCCGCGGCGTTTTGGACCATCTGAAGCCGTGACATGGAGGATTTGGGTAATCCCATATACAGAGAATTACAATAGTCCAAACGAGATAAAACAAAAACATGTGTGACAGTTTTAAGATCGTTAAAAGATAAAAAGGTTTTGACTTTGGACAGCAGTTTAATATGGAAAAAACAAGACTTTACCACAGAATTTATATGTTGGTCAAACTTGAGAGATGAATCAAAAAGAACTCCTAAATTTTTCACAGTGGGTTTGATATAAGAGTTTAAATAATCATAATCAGTATTCGGGTTTGCTTACCCCACAGAGGGGCCAAAAACAATTACTTCAGTCTTACTCTCATTTAAGTGCAAGAAATTCAAAGACATCCAAGATCGTACATCAGTTAAACAGGCAAGCAAAGTTTCTAGGCCTTGCTTGTCATGTTTCAAAGGGAGATAGATTTGGGTGTCGTCTGCATAAAATGAAAGAACACTCCATGCTTCTTAAGAATTGAGCCTAGTGGTAACATATATAGTGAAAATAAAATGGGAGCCAGAATAGACCCTTGAGGAACACCACAGGCAACTTGTGCTACAGATGATACAGCGCGACCAATACCCACTGAAAAGGTTCTATTACTAAGATAAGATCTGAACCAGCTAAGGGCAGTTCCTTGAATGCCCACACACTTTTCAAGACGCGTTAAAAGAATTTCATGATCAACTGTATCAAATGCTGCGCTCAAATCTAATAGCACCAAGATTGCTGAGTTCCCGGAATCAACAAATAATAAAATATCGTTTAAAACTCTTTTATCATATGTCTTGGAGTATCGCAATAATATGGTCTCGTGAGTTCAGTATCGTGATGTGTCCCGAATCGTGACATGAGGGAATCGTTACACTCCTATTGGTTATCATATATCAATGCATGAAAAAACCTTCGGCTGGTGTTTATGAGGTGTACGTCTCCATCACTGTAATGTGTGGCACACGAACAGCTCCATATAAACCAGCTCATGAATCAGTGTGTGAGTCAGTGTGTGTGTCAGTGTGTGTGTCGGTGACGGGCCGCGGGGCAGATTGCCCGAACACGTCTCTGTCGGCCTGAGACCATGCTGCTTTTTTCACAGCAAACTTAAATGGTGGTGCCTGATTCACACCTGAGCTGAGAGGTCACACACACACACACACACACACACACACACACACACACACACACACACACACAGAAAGTGCTGACTCTGGCTGCAGAAAGACTGGAGTTTTACAGGACAGTGTTGTCACATGAGAGACGCGTGTGTCATATTCATCATAACACTCACTTAAACAACACAACTTTACCTCCTTTTGGTGATTAAATGGAGTCAGCATAAAATTGCATGTTAAATTCTGTATTATATATATTCACAAACATGTTAGCAAAGACTAATCTGTCTGCCTGGAACACTGTCAAATATGAAACGGTGAAATACTGTAAAAATGCTGCTTAATTGGGGACGTTCCCTGATAATATACATTTATATCATGGAATAATACAGTAAAATACTATTTTTTGAAGGGAAAAAGGACGTCATCTCATAATTTACAGTGTAAAAACATAATCTGTCAATTCTTTGTGTGTCACACCTTGATTGTTTTAATCGAAATAACACGATTCTTCTTAGTTTTTAGTTATCAGTTATGTACAGTAGGATTTTATGTTCCATATTATGTTGTGGAATTAATGTTTTTTGCATTATTTTAGTGTTTTTGTGTATGATTGTGCACTTTTTATATATTAGTACTTTAATCATCTTGTGGAAAACCTGCTTGTGATTAACTTTGATTTTTCATATGCCTTTCTCTTCACTACCTGTGATTTTAAGGTGATTGTCAGTATATTATAAAGGTAATAAAACAGATTTTAGTATTTTGGTAAATTAACAATTTCTGATGCAAAGAATACTGAAAAAAATTGTACACAACTGTTTTCAAGATTGATAATAATAAGGAATGTTTTTTGAGCATCAAATCATCATATCAGAATGAAAACAGTTAATTTAAATTGTACTAATATTTCACAATATATCAGTTTTTTCTGTATTATTAATCAAATAAACACAGCCTTGGTATGCAGAATATATAATAATAGAATAATGTGTATGTGTGTATATATATATATATATATATATATATATATATTACTGTAAATAAAAGTTATCAACCAGTAAATTGTCATTTTTTGCAACCATATTTTTTTTTACGGTCTGGCAACCATTTTTACCATAAATTTCACCCATTTTTTTTTTTTTTTTTTAGTGTATGAAACCTTCAAAAGCATTTGCTTTGTAAAATACACACATCAAGACTTTCCGGCTGTTATTTGGGGAACATCAGCGCCTCTGAAACATTGTGACGGCGACAGTTTTGACTCTATTTATATATTTAACTCTTCCTCTCCGGTTTCTGTCCACTACGATTAGCAGTTTGTGCTGACGTGAGCGTGTTACTCTGCAGTTTCCGCACTGTCAACGTGTTTTATACTCACACACGACCTTCAGAAGACACAGAAACACACAGCGGTTTAGAAACATCTGCAGCAAAAACACACGAGTGGAGAATTTCAGCACCTTATAAGTTCATACAGCCAAATCACTTATAATGCTTACAACTCATTTAGCTGGTAAAGCATGTTTATACGCACTGTCCCAAAGCAGCTTTACACACAAACAGTGCATTAGTTCTTCTAAGTAAAACTAAGATGACTATGACACAGACAGAAAGCACTGGAGGAACTGATGGAGAAACTAATCCTGTATCTACACCCACACAACTGCTAATCTTATTATTTACAAGAAATAATCCAGTATTCATGATAACATTGACTAATCAGTCCACTGTTCAATTAAACATAATTATGATCAAGAGTGAACCAGATGCAGAGAAACAACTACATCCGATAGGAAGGAAGTGGAGAGATATGGAGAAATGGAGAAAGCCGTTCAGCGTTAGTCGTCGTAAGTGCATTTTTACTAGTAAGAATTTAATTGAGCGCTCTACAATTTAGTTCTTACTATTAACAATTATTATTAAAGAGCTCTCTAATTCAGTTCTTTCTTTAAATAATGCAATTTCAGAGCTCTCTATTTCAATAACAGAGCCTGTAATTATTAATATCTTTAATGTGTTGTTTTTACTAGTAAAAATTCAATTAGAGAGCTCTACGCTTGCATTTTTACTGGTAAGAATTGAATTTTAGAGCTCTCTAATTGGAAATCTTAGTAAAAATTCAATCGTAATTCAATCCATTCAATAAAAAAATTAATGGAAGTCAATGACTATAGTGAAAATTCATTTGCAGAGCTCACACACACACACACACACACACACACACACACACACACACACACACACACAGAAAATTATTTTGACATTAAATGTTTTTTTTACAAACAGTTCTAAAATAAATCAAACAATTAATGATGATTTACATAGCAAATGTTCAGATACCAATGCAAAAAACGTTGGAAATGTAAAAAATCTGTTCGCTTGTAAATGTGTGAATATCATTCATCCGATCAAACTTAATTTTGATTACAATGTTTGTGCATCTTTCTTTAACTATAATGACGTTGCGTTGGTTCATTTGCATCTAATGATTGACACCCAGGCCTTTAAACAGGGACGTAAGATGTGATTCTGTGTGTGTGTGTGTGTGTGTGTGTGTGTCTCAGGATGTGTTTCGGGAGCTGTCCGTGTGCGCTGGTGCTGAAACATCCACTTTAATGAATGGACTGAGATTAAAACAACGCTGTGAAGATACAAGGTCGCCGGTGAGCAACATCTGCGGCTCATATCACTAAAACATACATCATCTAACCCTATTCAGACACCAGATATCATTTTTCATATTGTTTTACTAGTGTGTGCAGGACTTTATAGTTCATTAATGTAAGTGAGAAGAGCAAAATAAAGTAAACTGTGACATATTACACCCAATAATTCTTCATTCAGTGACTACCAGTAAAGATCTGTGACCAAATATTACTCAGACACTTTGAGCTGATCATGTTTTGCTGAAGTGTGTTTTCTTTACTTGCTAATGCTCTTTTTACACACAGACTGAACACAATGAAGCATTGCTTGGTGATTGGTTGAGCTAAACTGGTATTCTCTAATTGTGTAGTTAAATTTAACAGCTGACAGATATTCAACATAATTCATGTGTGAGACAGTCTAACAGAAGGACGGACAAAACCAGTCAAATATCAACTGAGTTCTGCTCATGTTTTATTACCATTTTAGCGAATAAAATGTGATAATGTGAGAAATGTTGAAGGTTTCTGAATAAATGTTGGTTTGACTGTATAACAACTGCATTTGATCAAACTCCACACTATTATAGCTGACAGAGATCATCTGAAAGCTCTGGACTGAGGGTAATCTGATGCTCATAAACTGATCAGATGCGATCGCTGTTGATTAAACAGTGCATGTGTGTGTTTTTGGTGATCGCAGACGTTTGTAATTCAGCCTTCGGTGTGTGTCGCTCTGAGTGTTTATAACACGAGACACCAGAATCCAGGTCTGGATGTTTCTGAGAGAATGAGGAATGATATTCTGCGGGATTTTAACTGAAAATCCAGGTTCACATTGAGCTCTGGACAAGGAACATCGAAACTAAATATCTTACAAGCATGAGATGTGCCTCCAAACAGCATCAGATTGGGTTTCTTTGGCTTGTATCGGGAACCTTCAACCTGAACACAATCTGAGAAAGATTCTCTGGTTGAATAACTATTAAAATCAAGCTTTCAGAGTGATATAACGAACCATCGAAAAGTCATACAAGCATTTTCAGTCGCTGAACAATATAAACATCTGTAACCGCATGAGATGCACAACTGAAGCCCGACAGATCTTCAGTGCTAAACATGAACATCAGCCTAAAAACTATTAACTATTAAAAACGCTTTAAGGAATCTTCTTAGAGTTCTATAATAAGCAACATAAGGAAATCTTATACAGCTAAAAATCATTCAAATGCATTAAACGCACATCAGAAGTGCAGCAGATTACAATTCTCTGTCGTGAAGAGCAGAAGCTTGGAGCATGATTCATTTCAGAATAAAAGCGTTCTTTCTTTGAGCAAATGTGATTATGAATTCAACTAAACAAAGCTTTAAACAACCGGAAGAAAAGTCTATTAATAGAGCAATCCTGCCAAACACAGTAAACATGAAGCGCAATCAACACTGAAGGCTTTTTGGGCAGATCTGGCTCCAGACTGAACTATTAATATTAAAGAAGATTTGATCCAGCGATGCCCAAAACAGTTCTTCTACAGCTAGAACAATCGTGTACGATTCTTATACTTCTCTTCACAATCAAGCACCTTTACATGTCCAACATGTTGTCCACATACACTCCTCCAGATCCTTGAGATCAGAGAATCAGCAGGACAACATATAAACATAAGAGCAAGCTATGGGTCCAAAACTCTGAATGATCTCCCGTCTCCATTAGATCAGCCAAACTACTTTCAAATGTAGGCTAAGAACACTCATGAAGGGGTTTCGAGTGCACCTGTGTGTATTTTTTATGTTTATGTATTGATTGTTCTTCTTTATTGTGAAGCTTTTTTGGCAACCATTAATCTGTGCTATATAAGAAAGAATAAATGAAAGAAATGCCAAGCGCGTGAAGAGATGCTGACTGACAGAGGTTTGAGAAGCTCTTTGTTTTGATGGCCACCAGCAGAAGAAACACTTAAAGCTGCAGATATTCACATAAACAAAGCTTTAAACAACCATCATCTATTAATAGAACAATCCCGCCAAACATATTAAACATGAAGCGCTTTTCCACATTCAGAATCGATACTAAACAATCTATTAAAGGTTTTTTTGGGGGTAGATCTGGCTCCAGACTGAACTATTAATATTAAAGAAGCTTTGTTCCAGTGATGCTCAGTTCTACAGCATGAACAGTCGTGTAAACAAGCGCGTGAAGGGCTGACTGACAGAGAGGGTTGAGAAGCTCTTTGTTTTGATGGCCACCAGCAGAAGAAACACTTTAAACACTTAAAGGTGCAGAGACTCACACGTAAGCGTGGTAAATGAACGCCCATCCGCGCGGTCTCTCCAGAACATTGTAGAGGAAATTCTGCAGGCGTCGGTAGAACGCGTTGCGCTTCGGCGGCCTCTTCCCGGAGATGCTGGATCTCTGTTTGCTCAAGATACTGCCGCGCTTCGACGCGTCCGCGCCCGCGATCAGCAACGCGCCGTCACGGCTCGAGTCCGTCGCGCCCGCGTCCAGCCCCACGAAGCCCACCTTCAGCTTCTTCTCGGCCGGCGGGGCGTCGGGAAACACGCCGCCGTTGCGGGATTTCTGCACCATGCTGGAAGCGCTGTCGTCATGGAGATCCGCTGCTGATGATGATGCTGATGAGAGTGATGATGATGATGATGCTGCGGGTCGGGACAGGTGCGAGCATCACTGCGCGCGAGAGGTGCGCGGCGCTGAGGAACAAGAAGCCAATAGCGATGCGAAGACGATCTGCAGTCTCTCCTCTCTCTTTCTCTACTCACACACACACGCGCGCACGCACACACACACACACACACACACACACACACACACACACACACACACACACACACACACACACACACACACACACACACACACACACACACACACACACACACACACACTCTCTCTCTCTCTCTTTCTCTCTATCCCTCTCTCTCTCACACACCCACAGGAAATATCAGTCAAATTAACGATATAATATCCTGGCAGAAAATTACCAGCACCTTTACAGTTTTTCTTAAAGTCCCCCTGTAGTCAATAATTGTATCCCTTAAAACTCATCTTTGATCACCAAAATGACATATTTAAACGTTTTTTCCTTGAAAAAAAATCTTCATGTCTTAAAAAATCTTGAATGTAACTCGACACCCTTGCCTCATTTAGTATGCGCGGTTCTATGAATATGCAAATGAGCCCCGCCTCTACTCACACTTTTTTTTTAACAGTGTTAGTTTGAGCAAGAATAAACATATCATAAAGGTTTAGGAATATAACCAGATTAAAATCTGTAGATATTTCCTCTGTGGAAGAATTATAACTGCGTTGAGAGAGTTAATAAGGTGAATTATGGTGAAATCGGACCAAGTCCACGTCAAAATGACCAGATTTGTCGTGTGTTTGAGGTCTGTAATCTGTCAGGAGTGAACAGATCAGCCTAATACACCCTATTAAACCCCATCCACAACACAGAGAAACAGCCAAATTAAGCTTTCACTCGGCTGAATGAGACTCATCACACTGAAGCTCGACGTGTGTGTGTGTGTGTGTGTGTGTGTGTGTGTGTTTCTCCTGAGAAAGAGCAATCTCAGAGCAATCAAGAGCAATCTCAGATGCCTTCGACACACATCACACACCTGACAAACCCGAAACATGACGCTCTTCCAGCTCTCCTAAATCAGGACACATATGCAGAATGACTGGAGATATTCAGTGTCGTTTACTGATAAACTGATCAAAATTAATTGAGTTTGTGCTTAAAACAAGAAATAAGTTTTCTCTTTCAACTGCGTTTATTTTTCTGACCCCACTGACTGTTTTTATTATTATTTTAATGATTTGATGATTTTTTTTTTTTTTTTTTAGAAAACAATACTTCTCCAATAAAACGTATTGATATACGAATCTTTAGATATTTGTACTTGAAAACAAGATAAAATACTGAGGAAGAACTTTTTGTTGCAGTCAGTAAACCGAGAGATATTCTTTTAGAAGCATTTTAAACCTTGATGTGTTCAAATTCTGAGTACAATCATAATATTCTGGGTCAAATTGGACCTGATTGGATTCAATACAATTAACCAAAAATCATACTGAAAAACAAACAAAAAGTCAGATAAAAACAGTAAACCTTTAACATTTAATACTTCTCAAACATCCTTCTCTGTTGTTGATCTCTCTTGCATGTGTTCATAATTTCTTTGCATGACAGGCAGGACAAAAATGATGTTGCACAAGTCTACGAAGACTAATGAAACTAACAAAGTAACCAACTAACGAACTAATGAACGAACAAATAATTAACCAACGAACTAACTAACAAACAAACTAACAAACGAATGAATGAACGAACCAATAAACTAACAAACTAACTAACTAACGAACAAACTAACTTATTAACTAACTAACGAACAAACAAACGAACCAACAAACAAACAAACGAACAAACTAATCAACGAACGAACAAACGAACTAACTAATGAACTAACTAACTAATAAGGAACTAATTAACGAACAAACTAATGATCTAACTAATGAAACTGAATAGATAGGTATGTATATACAGTATATATATAGATGTGTATATATATAGATGTGTGTGTATATATATATATATATATATATATATATATATATATAGGGTGAAGTCAGGTAAAGTGGGACACTTTTTGGTTAATTGCATTTTAAACAACCTAAATCAGTTAGAATGTATTAAAATTGTATGTGTTTTGTTTAAATAGATTGTAATGAAGGCCACTATGGTGAAATTTTCCCAATTTATGTATTTATTAACAAACTGTTCATCTTTAAACACCATCTGACACCCTCTTCAGCAAACTGGAAGCAATCAGGTTGAGTGGGACACTTTGTTAGGGAAAGTGGGACACTATTTTATGGTTAAAATTAACATGAGAAATACAACCCCAATTCCAATGAAGTTGGGATGTTGTGTAAAACGTAAATAAAACCAGAATACATAAATGTCTGGCGCATTATGAAGCGCAAAATACAACAACGGAGAGCTTCAAACGAATTAATACTTGGAAGGATTTTTTAAAAATGCATTTCTTGAACTAATGCAAAAATTGTAACATTGTAAACTTCACTCTACATTCAGTGAATGGAACTGTCATTAAGCCTACATCTTTTTACCACCTTTTAACAACTTCAGTTAACACATCCGAGAAAGATGAAGTCATCTGGAGGTGAGGGTGGCGCAGTGTGAGTGTGGAGGCATGGGGGGCTGAATTCAGGGTAATTCAGGATAATAAGGTTGATAATTCTGTCACTTATGATGTAACAATAAAACTTTTACTTTTACATACATTTATACTGTCTGTGTATTAGAGATTAATAACAATGTGCATCTAACTGTTTAAAATATTTGTGAAAATTAGATTCACAGCACTGTCCCACTCAACCTGAAATGCACTGTCCCACTCAACCTAACACTGTCAGGTTGAGTGGGACAGTGCTGTGAATCTAATTTTCACAAATATTTTAAACAGTTAGATGTTCATTGTTATTAATCTCTAATACACATACAGTATATATGTATGTAAAAGCAAAAGTTTTATTGTTACATCATAAGTGGCAGAATTATCAACCTTATTATTCTAAATAGATTTACACTTGCCGGGTGGCTTACCGTGAGGTCCCAGGAGTCAAGCAATTTGAAAAATAACAACTGGACCACATCTTTGATGTCACACCAATCACAACCTTTATTTCATATCCAATAGACATTCAGCTACAACACAGTAACAATTGTTGTGATTGGCTTACAAAATTAACCCTTTACAGTACCCAAAAGCTTAAGTGTCCCACTCAACCTGATGTCCCACTCTACCTGAATTCACCCTATATATATATATATATATATATATATATATATATATATATATATATATATATATATAATTATTATTGTGTGTGTATGTGTGTGTGTGTACCATCTAGCAATGCCAATATCATAGGTTCGATTGCCAGCACAATTCACTTGATAAAACTTGGCCAATAACAGTCTGTGCTGATGATGATCTGCAGGGTCACGACCTTCTGTACGTCACTTCATCTCTCCATTCATAATCTCAGATCAAACCAGCTCTGAGTCCATCGACATCTGAGAGCGACACTCGGGTCTGAGGAATTATATCGGTCTAATAACCTCCCAAACACACACACAAGTGTCTTTCTTCAGCATAATGCAGACAATAATATTCCTCAAATATAGCATGCCTAATTGACAAAAACAATGTCATAATGCAAAAAGTGAAAATGTGCTGTATATATATACATATATATCTCTATCATCATCATGCTCGTCCTCATAGGAGAAGCGCTGTTACAGGATGATAAACACACACAACCCGATGGGACTCGTTGTTAGCCGAGACGTTGTCATGGCAACACAAATCAGAAGAGATGAGAAGCAGAGCCATAAGAGGACAAACTCGCTCTATTGATGGAGTAAATCATTTCTTCTGGTAATCAAGCTTTTCTTTTTTTGGAGTGTTTGTTTCCCATCTTATATTTAATTGTTAGTGATTTTTAGGCTTTCACTCGTGGGGAGAAGGAGAAATAACCCATTGATATCCCATGATCAATAACACATCCATCCATTAATCCATTAAACAAGAAAATATTATGACTTAACCCATGCAAACTTTTAAAATAACAAGATGTGTACAATTTGCATAAATATGCACTGTTAAAAAAAATGGAAGTTTAAGTCAATTAAACAAATTAATAAACTGACTTTAAAAAATCCGTGAGTTAAAATAATGTAAAAAAAAAAAAAGTGTTTTAAATGGTAAAAAACTAAATGGTAGGCAGTTAAACCTCAGTCAAAGCCTTAAACAATACTAACACATGACATTATACAGTCAGAGGATTGAAGGTTGAAAAGACTATAGAAAAATAAAAGACAAACCCCAAAAAAGGAAAGTCTTTTGTTGTCTTGCACAACTGAAGCGTCTGCGTTTCCAAGCGCTGAAGCTGATCCTCCATCTGCGAAACTGAAGCTCCAGAAACAGCAGATAATGCGGCTCAGCCTGTCAGAACGCGGATAAAGAACTTTAAACATGATTCATATGTTGTACATAAAGAATATTGGAGTGTTTTACAAGGTTATTGTGAATGTTCTCAAAATGTAGAGTTTCTAAAAAAATGTTTTTCTTGATCATGTGAACGTTGAGGGAACATTCCATTTTAACA
>CM040828.1:38142993-38187993 GCA_022828995.1 Vimba vimba | reverse complement strand
AGTGAGTGTGTGTGTGTGTGTGTGTGAGTGTGTGTGTTTGTGTGTGTGTGAGTGTGTGTGTTTGACTGAAGAACATCAATGCTTGAGATCAATGACAATAATCCAGCACTGATTCAGTGTGTGTGTGCGTGTGTGTGTTTGTGACTGAAGAACATCAATGCTTGAGATCAATGACAATAATCCAGTGCTGATTCAGTGAGTGTGTGTGTGTGTGTTTGTGTGACTGAAGAACATCAATGCTTGAGATCAATGACAATAATCCAGCGCTGATTCAGTGTGTGTGTGTGTGTGTGTGTGTGTGTGTGTGTGTGTGACTGAAGAACATCAATGCTTGAGATCAACAACAATAATCCAGCGCTGATTCAGTGTGTGTGTGTGTGTGTGTATGATTGTGAGAGTGTGTGTTTGTGTGTGACTGAAGAACATCAATGCTTGAGATCAATTACAATAATCCAGTGCTGATTCAGTGAGTGTGTGTGTGTGTGTGTGCGTGACTGAAGAACATCAATGCTTGAGATCAATGACAATAATCCAGCGCTGATTCAGTGTGTGTGTTTGTGTGTGTGTGTGACTGAAGAACATCAATGCTTGAGATCAATGACAATAATCCAGTGCTGATTCAGTGAGTGTGTGAGTCAGCAGATCACAGGATGTGCCGGAGTGTGTGTGTGTGTGTGTGTGAATGAGTGAGAGTGAGTTTGTAACTTAATATGCTTTTTAGTCCTTGTTTGGGCAAAATGTCTTCTAAAACATATGTAATGTTTCTAAATCCTTTTGATGATTTTTTATTTATTTTGGCAGTTTGGACGCAAATCATTGTGCAAAAGTTGTTCCATCCAGCCAAAAGTATATGCCTGTTGTATCTCCCTTTTAAAATCATTCAGTAAGACAAGACATTTGTGAAAGATATGATCATATAAAACGCATCAGCAGTCTCTACTGTATACAGTAATAAAAATATCACGCTGCATCAACACTGATAATGCAACAAAGCAAAAACTCTCGAGTGTTAATGAGTGAAGAGTGTCTCAGTTCTCATTATTCTTCAGTGATTAATGAGTGGAAAGCATGATTGTGCTTTTACAGATGTTTCAGAGCGAGGAGCTCGACCTCCACCGGAGCTTCTGAACGAGAACCTCGGAAAATCTTACAAACCGTTCCCGGAAGAAACTCGAGATACAATGTATCAGTTTGTTGCTGAAAAAGTTGAATTTGACACTTTTTATCAGTGTTGCGCACACACACACACACACACACACACACACACACACACACACACACACACACACACACACACACACACACACACACACACACACACACACACACACACACACACACACACACACACACACAAAAGCGCATTCACAGTCATTATATGATAAGAATTTAATTAAAATCTTTATTTCATTACATGTGTTACATTCAATATCCAATGTATCTTTTGGACACATAAATGATGATGGCATAAATACAAACAATCGCTCATCCGTTGTGCCGTCCCTAATCAATAGTATAAGATGAGTGAGCAGAACTTCACACCCGCATATTTACATAGAAAGTCAAACTTTATACAAAGTCCATGCCGTCAATATTTACACACGGAGAGAGCGACGCCCTCGAGCGACCGGAGCGCTGGAAGCGGGACATTTCAGATCATCCTCACCAAAGAAACGTGGCGTTAATAAGGAGCTTCTGAGCGCAAACATGAGACGTGTAATTCTCTTCCAGAACTTGTATTAAGAATAACTTGAGATCAAAACTGTGTTGTGTTTGGGTGACGCCTCATTATTCTATGACACGAGACGAGATCACCGCATATAAAGGCATTATTATAATCAAAACAGAAACAAATCAATACAGATCGACCCGGGGGAGGATGGAAACAGGAATATTTTAGATCTAAAAGTGCTTTCTAGAATATGAAAGGAGATCTAAATGCTAAAGGCGAACGTCAAATTGGTTTTGATTTCAATTCAGCTTTTGATTTGAAGATAAAAACGCTGAGTAAATGAAACCTGGCGAAGGGGAAGTGGAAAGAAATGAATATGTGGAAAAACACGAAGTAAAAGAAATAAATAAATAAATGATAAGCCCTTATAATGTTTTTCGACTGAAATGCATTATGGGTCGAAGTAATGTCGCATCTATAGCCAATAAGGACCCGTCCGGTGAAAATCAGTAGTTTGTTTGCTTTTGGCGATTTATGGCATCAAAATGACAAGTGACCGAAAATCTGTTTCTCAGTCGTTCCTGTTAAAGCGCCACTGGATTAAAAGAGTAATTACGACTTCTCTGACTTCTGGTATCAGAATTGTGAAAAAATAGTCAGAATTGTGAGATATAAGCTCGAAATTATGAGGAAAAAATAGTCAGAATTGTGAGACATTAGCTCGAAATTATGAAATTATTCACTCGAATTATTTGTCAGTTAACTTTTTTAATATCTTGCAATTCTGACTTTTCTCACAGTTGCAAGTTTACATCTTACAATTCTGACTTTACAACTCACAATTACAAGAAAAAAGTCAGAATAGCGAGATTTAAAGGTGCAATTGCGAGTTATAAAGTCTGAATTGCAAGATATAAAGAGTTGAGTTTGAGTTGATTCAAGGTCTGAATTGTCAGCTGACTTTTTTATATCTCAAGGCTCTGATTTCTTCTCGCAGTTGCAAGTTTATATCCCTCAAATCTGATTTTTTTGACAGAATTGTGAGATATAAACTCGCGATTCTGAGAGAGAAAAAAATAATAATTGAGAGAAAGTCGCAATTACCTTTTTTTATTTTTATTCTGTGCATTCGCTCCTCATCGCCTGCAGACTGAAACTCTTTTCAGAAAGAAAGCAAGCAGCGCTGAGGTGAGCTCCTGTACTACTGTACATGATGAAGAGGAAGAGGAAGATACTGGCATCACATCAGTGGCTGCTGGAGATTAGTGTTCATTTCAATAGTGCTTCTAGAAGAAACGGCTTCACATGAGGACGTTTACAGTCGCAGTCCTTCAAATCATGAACATGATCAAATAAAACGTCATTCATTGTGAAGTACAGTAACGGCTGAGTCTCATGAAACCGCTCGGCGAGTCACATTTCACTCCACAAAATAAATCATATTTTGTTTGAAGAAAAATAAAGCCTGTTTTTAGGATTGTTAAGTTTTTTTTTGCTTTTTTACATTGATATTAATTGACATTCTCATCAACTCAATGCAAAAAAGTCTCGTCGTTACTGTAATGTGCAAAGAATAATAATGTACTATTTAAAGCATTTATAAATCATGGTGGTGCTTGTTCTGCTTTCTAATTCAATTTAAATGAAATAAAATAATTGCATTGCATGTATTTTTATGGTGTTACAGTAATGAGTATCACATTTGAGAACAATGAAAATTGTTATTTATCATTTTTATTTATGAAATTCATTCTTAAATAAATGTATTATAAGCAAAAAAATACATTTAAAGCAAATTTGGGGGGAAATGAGCTCAAATAAAAGTCGTAATAAAAACTTGGCCAAAAAACAGGCTTATTTTCTTAATGCAAAACATAGAAATATATATTTTGCATATATACATCAGATTTATTTTGGGGGTGAAATGTAACTTTGACAGGTTTCTGTGAGAGTCACAGGAGAAATAAAGTGTCCGTGTCGAGATACGGAACAATAGTCGTGTGTCAGGTGGGCACTGATCGTGTAGAGGTCAGGCTGAGCAAGTGTTTGGCCAATCAACATTAAAAACGTAATTCCCCAGACCAGCACCTCGAGTGCAGATTAATGACTCCACCTCCGTCTGCGAGAGTGTTTATGGGTTGAGGCTCGTCTCGCCGACCTCCAGGAACAGCGAGGTGTAAAACTCGGGCTCAAGCTGTTTGTTGCGATAACGGTTCACGATTTCTGCAATCTTCTGTTTCCGCCGCACGTGTGGCGGACTGTAGGAGTCGCTCTCCAGACGCTTCCTCCGACACGCGTTTATTACAGTCTGACGCACCAGGAATCCTGGAGAGGGGGAGAGAATGACAAACAATCATGAGTACACACACTCGCTCACTCACTTGCTCAGTCGCTCACTCACATCCTCTTACACTCACAAGCTCACTCACAAGCTCACTCACTCTCGCTCACTCACTCGCTCTTACACTCACAAACTCGCTCACTCACATCCTCTCACACTCACTCACAAGCTCACTCACTCACTCATCAAGTTCACTCACAAGCTCACTCACTCACTCACACATCCTCTCACACACTCACTCTCGCTCACTCACTCTTGCTCACTCATCCTCTCACTCACTTGTTCACTCGCTCACTCACTCACAAGTTCACTCACAAGCTCACTCGTTCACTCATTCACTCACTCACTCATCCTCTCACTCACTCGTTCACTCACTCGTTCACTCACTCACTCACACACTCACACTCACACATCCTCTCACACACTCACTCTCGCTCACTCACTCTTGCTCACTCATCCTCTCACTCACTTGTTCACTCGCTCACTCACTCACAAGTTCACTCACTCACTCACTCACTCACTCATCCTCTCACTCACTCGTTCACTCACTCGTTCACTCACTCGTTCACTCACTCGCTCACTCACTCGCTCACTCACTCGCTCACTCGCTCGCTCACTCACTCACTCGCTCGCTCGCTCGCTCACTCACTCACTCACTCACTCACTCACATCCTCTCACACTCACTCACAAGCTCACTCACTCACTCTCGCTCACACACTCACTCACTCACATCCTCTCACACTCACTCACAAGCTCACTCACTCACTCTCGCTCACACACTCACTCACTCACTCACTCACTCACTCACATCCTCTCACACTCACTCACAAGCTCACTCACTCACTCTCGCTCACTCGCTCACACACTCACTCACTCACATCCTCTCACACTCACTCACAAGCTCACTCACTCACTCTCGCTCACACACTCACTCACTCACTCACTCACTCACATCCTCTCACACTCACTCACAAGCTCACTCACTCACTCTCGCTCACTCGCTCACACACTCACTCACACATACCCAGTGATCTCCTGCTAACCACCATGTTGTCCACTAGAGGAATGACCATGTTGAATTTGCCCATAGCACCATGTAGTTTGATCCGAAACAGGCCGGTCTTCAGCGGATGGATGAAAACGATGGGAACGTCCTTCTCTGAAGAGCTGGACCTGAGTGAGACCAGGCGAGGGCGAATGAGATCATGTCAGGGACTGAACTCAGTCTCACTAACGGTTTATTACCTGGAAGCGCTGCTGTTGACGGCCGTCTCCACTCCGGTGCTCGTCTCCGCCAGTAACTCCGACACAGGGAAGTTTTCTGACACAAAAGAACACAAGTTTTCATTTTTCATTTTATTTTGGAAACACTTTACAATAAGGTTCATTAGTTAACACCAATTAACTACCTTAGTTAACATGAACTAAGAATGAACAATACTTCTTCAGCATTTATTAATCTTAGTTAATGTTAATTTCAACATACTAATACATTATTAAAATCAAAGGTTGTATTTGTTAACATTAGTTAATGCACTGTGAACAATTGACATTGAATTTTGAATTTGAAAAACTAATAATCTTTGTTTTATTCACAACTTAGAAAAAATATTGTTTTAGTGTAGCAATTTATTAATTTCTCATAGACAGGCCACACACACATCCTCTGTGCCTTGTGTGTTTACAATTATAACACATATTTTACATATATACATGATTTATAGGTTTATTTATCACTGTTGTTGTAATTGACACCTTAAATTGAAATCAAGGAATTTGAATGAATATGAAGGAGTGGAAAACATGTTACCGATGTCATCGTATCGCTCGACCCACACGACCAGCACTTTAGTGTCGGGTCCTAACGGTGGGATCGTTCTTCCGGACGGCAACTTCTTGCTCTTCACTGTAGGGGACTGACCACAAGACATAAACATTATACACTAACGTTTAAACGTTTGGAATAATTACGATTTTTTTGTGTTTGAAAGAAGTCTCTTATGCTCACCAAGGCTGCATTTATTTGATCTAAAATACAGTAAAAACAGTAATATTGTAAAATATAATTACCAATTAAAATTTCTATGTGATTATATTTTAAATGTAATTTATTCCTGTGATCAGAGCTGAATTTTCAGCATCATTACTCCAGTCTTCAGTGTCACATGATCCTTCAGAAATCACTCTAATATGATGATTTGATGCTCAAGAAACATTTATGATTATTATCAGTGTTGGAAACAGTTGTGCTGCTTCAGATTTTTGTGGAAACCGTGATTCATTACCATTCAGAAGTTTGAGGCAAGTAAGATTTACAAAGAAATTAATACTTTTATTCAATAAGGATGAGTTCAGTGTAACTTCTATGGCCACTTGCCTCCAAAAAAACATGTACATCTGATATTTAGATGCGTTTTGGTTGATCGGATCACAAGTAGATGTTCCCGTTTCCACATGGTGTTTTATTCCGTCTCTTCTATCCACTTTCGACCACTTCAGTCCTGATTTCTTTGAGGGGAGGGTCTATGTATGTGTTTTTTTCAGATCTTTCGATCTAATGGACAAAATAAGCTTGCACAGTTTACATATGAACGCGAAGGGAGACGACGGAAGAACACGGAGAACAGAAGCTTTGGTTTCAGCTCTGAAAGCCACAAGACGACGGCGAGCCCTCGAACTAAACTTGGGTCTTCACTTGACAAAGTTTAAAGGGGTGGTATAATGCCCTTTTCACAAGATGTAAAATAAGTCTCTGATGTCCCCGGAGTGTGTATGTGAAGTTTTAGCTCAAAATACCCCACAGATATTTTTATATAGCATGTTAAAGTCATCACTTTTTGAGGGTGAGCAAAAACGCAACATTTTTGTGTCTGTCTCTTTAAATGCAAATGAGCTGCTGCTCCCTGCACAGGGGGCGGAGCTTCAAGAGCTCATGTCCTTTTGCCTCACACAGACATGCACTGAAAATTTCAACAACTTTTAGCCTTTTATGTTCAAACCGGAGTCAGACAATGATGGAGAGACTCAAGAAGAGACAACATGTAGAAGCAACAGGACATTTCTGAATGGTTAGTTGATGAATTTATGAGGCTGATGTGTAGTTATCTTCTAGTCATTGATTAGCATATTCTGTCTTGATAATCTATAAATCGCATTCCGGGGGCGGGGTTTATGTACATTTTAGGGTTGCTGATGTCACTAACCCGGGATGAAGCTTGTGTAGTCTCTACCAGCCGTTTGTTGTAGTCCTTAAAAAGCAATTTCTTTAAAAGCAAATATCTCCCTTTGCTTTGAACTTTGAGCGTTGTAACTTTGCAGATGTTGTTTATGCTCAAACAGCAACATTACACACTAACTAAAGTTAGAAAAGTCCAATCATAATCAACCACCCCTTTAAACCCGTCTGGCTAGCGCGGTTCACATGTTACGCATTAAGTCAGTAGGCGGAGAGCAGGCGTCGTTTGAACGCATTCGAGCGTTTATTGTCCACTTGTGATCCAATCGACTGAAACGCTTCTTAATACCAGGTGAAAACTGGCCCACAGAGATGAATGGGTGAGACTACATAATATTTACATAATTTGTCAAAAAATTTAAATCAGCTACAATGAGGAACACACACAGAAATGAAGGAGTGACACCTTAACACATCTATGATGGAGAACAAATGAAAACACACACACACACACATACACACACATGCGCACACACGCGCGCGTTCAGGTTTGACTGTAGTATTGAGACAATTGCAAAAAAATTATACTCAACTACAAAAAAATGCATAGTAATAACAGTAAATTATGCATTATTACATGCAACTAACCCTCAACCAAATCCTAATCCTACCCTAACCCTATAGTAAGTACATGTAGTTAATTAATATTACTAAGTACTTAAATAGATAATTACACTGTAACACGGACACCTTAAAATAAAGTGTAACCAAACTTTGCAACTACATGTCAACTAACCGTCATTAGAGTATTAGTAGACTGTAGTAAACTTCAGTAGACTGTTAGGTGTTAGGGTTCGGGTTAGGAGAATAAGTTGACTTGTAGTTGCCAAGTTACTTATAGTCAGTAGAACATCTATTGGGGGACCAACAAAATAAAGCGTTAGCAGATATTAAGCAAACCGTCTACTAATGCTCTAATGAAGGCTAGTTGACATGCAGCTGGAAAGTTACTTATAGTTAGTAGAATGTCTAAAGTGGACTATCGAAATAAAGTGTAACCAAAAATATAAATAAATATAAAAATGAGTGATATTACATTTGTTAAAAAAGTTACTATGTTCACATCTTACTGTCTGATTATGTAAGATAGTTAGACAGAAAAAGTAATATTGTTGCGCTGTGTGTAACAGCATAAGTGATAAATTAGCCTATTTTATTACATGCATATTATTATAACGAGATGAATGATAGTTGCACACATTCTTTTATCTTTTGCATGTTTCCGCTCTTCCTTTTCCCTATTTTTTCCTAAATTAGGCCCCTGTTGGCTTAGACCTAATAATTTCAATTTGTGTTGTAAAGCTGTTTAGAAACGATAGGTATTGTGAAAAGCACTATACAAATAAATACGAATTGAATTGATTTAGAAGCTTTGAGTGAGAGTTCCTCTCCGGGCGCAGTGAGTCGTAGTGTGTGTGAGAATGGAAGTGAATGAGAAAACAAGATGGATGACGTTCGCTAGCCCTGTCTCGTGTGCTTCATTGCTTGTTAACTCCTGATATACTGGCCAGGTTAAACCGTTTAACCAGTAACGGCCTCAGCTCTGAGAATGAGACGGGAAGTTACCCGTTGCGCGGGTCCCATGTTGTCGGAGTGGTTTGGGAAGAGCTCCAGCGTGAGGTTGGGCTGTTTCAGTAAACTGGGTAACAGCTCCATCTGCGAGTCCGAGTCTGCCGTCGGGAAGCTGTGCTCGGATGACTCCGCTGCGTTAGGAGAGAAATCAACATTCGTCATATTAAACAAATAGAGGTGTAACAATGCCCTCATGTCACGATTCGAGACATATCACGATACTGAACTCACCATACCATATTACTGCAATACTCCAAGACATATGATAAAAGGTTAACAAGAATTTGATTAAAATGCTAAATTTGATATTACATTGTGTGTGTAAATGAATAGTCTTGGACTTGAAACCCAAAGCACAGGACAATAGAGACTCCAGAATAACAATATTCATAATTCTGAAGCTGAAAATACATAATTATTTTAGATGAATATTCTTGCATGCTGACACTAGCTAGATATTTAAAATAATGTAGGACACTTTTACTGGTAACATCAGACATCTGGCATTATCAGGACACACAAATATTCCCCATTGCATTATTATACATTATATTCAACATTATATATAGTAGTTTAATGTAGAACTGTCACTAAAACTCTGAAAACTTTTTTCACACACACAGTAATTTTCATTTTGGGTGAACTATCCGCAATACATATTGTTGCATTTTTGTATTGCGATATATTGTTACACCCCTATAAATAAATCACTATTAATATCATTAAACGTGTTGCACTAATGGAGAAATCAATATGCCATTAATAGTCCTCTGCAGCATGTGACAGAAACGGCACTGTTTGCCTCAAATGCACGTGTGTGTTGAGCTGCAAACATGATCACAGCTAAAAGCGCCTGAACACAGCAGCAGTGTAGTGTAGAAACAGGAGTTTACCGGAGGAGTCGCTGAGAGACGGTACGACAAACGCGATTTCTGTCAGAGCGTCTGCGTAGTAAAGCACCCGCTTCTCTCCGTTAAACACGCCACCGCCGGTGTCACCCAGACTCACTGAATCATCTGCACACACACACACACACACACACCTCATGAGCATCACTGTGATGCAAGTCATTTAGTGTTTTATCTTTATATTATACATTTTTATTTATAGGCGCCTTTCATGGCACTCAAGGACAACTTACAAAATCCATAAAAGCAATGACATTAAACAATAAAACCAGTACAGTAAAGATCATGTTCCATATTTTGTACTTTTCCTACCGTAAATATATAAAACATTTATTTTTGTGACATTTATTTGCCGTACATCAATGGAAAGCTTATTTATTCAGCTTTCAGATGATGTATAAATCTCAATTTCAAAAAATTGACCCATGTGACTGGTTTTGTGGTCCAGGGTCACATATTTTTACTACATTATAGGCTATGTTCAGACTGTCAGTCCAAATCCGATTTTTGTGCATTTACAAATCCGTCTGAAGCTACATCCATATGTGGTTTGAAATCCTATTTCTGGAAATCCGTTTCAGTCTCGACTGATCTGATCTGATCTGATCTCGCATGGTTTATGTGACTTTCTCACGCCATGTAAAATGTAAACGTCAGGCGTTGTTATAGGAAACACTGCTGTGAGTCGGTGCAGAAACAATGCTGTGTTGTTGCAAAGTGCCAGACGAGCAGAAAATGACAATATAACGGAGACATGTTTTGTAAATGTTTTTTAATTAAGACATCTCTGTTGCAAACCCCTCTATGTTGCGTTTGTTGTTGTTGTTTTTGCCGTATTCCTACCAACGCAACGTCATTGCCATAAAAACAATGCAGGACACACAAATCGGATCTGAACTGTAGCGATACACAGTGTGGACGCCAATAATTTTAGATCAGATTCCAATCGGATACACAAATAATCGGATTTGAATGCAGCCATACTCTGATCATGAGAAGATGCTGTGTGTGTGTGTGTGTGTGTGTGTGTACCTGGTGTTTCAGCACCGTTGGATGTGTTGATGGTCCAGCTGGTAAACACGCTGCCCGTCCAGCCCGGATGTTGCCCGACCTCCACCGGCCATCCCAGAGACAACAGCAGCTCCAGAAAGTGTGGCTGCACGTTTGCCGATGACTCCACGTTCCTCAAGATCTACACACACCGGCTCATTAAAGGGGTCATCGGATGCAAAACTCACTTTTATATGGTGTTTGCATATAAATGTGTCTTTGCAGTGTGTGGACAAAACCACCATACAATGAAAAAAATACATTCACTCCTTTTATTTAACCCTCAAGAAGCCTAAACTCTTTCAATAATCAACCCGTTTGGATTTTCTGAGCACTATGATGTCATATTGCTCATGCTCCGCCCACAACCACTGACAGACCCCGTATTAGCATATTTCCTGTATTAGCATATTTCTGCCCTTAGCCATTTGTATACTGTCCACCAAGGCAGCACTTTACATGTCTTTGCTCATTATCATTTAAAGAGACATGCACTGAAACGGGTTGCTGTGGACAGAGCTGTTTTTGAGGAGGTAAAGGGTGTTGTTTTACACCATCATTGAGGAATTTTAACTAAAGTATATTACAAACTTTACATGAACACCCTAAAGAATCATCCCAACTTGTGGAAAATGGGCATCCGATGACCCCTCTAATATTCTATCAGCTGTACAGCAAAACTGATGAATGCACAGTTTCACAGCAGGGCATGTGTGAGGCCTCACCTCTTGACTGCTCTTCTGTCCAGCTTTCATGTAGAAGATAAACACGGTGTCACACGGCCGGGACGGTAACAGGTCCAGGTATCCGATGTCATCGAAAAAGCCCGACACGGATGAGTCGAGAGCAATGAGGTGAGGAGGCAGTCGACTGTTTCCAGGCTCCTGAGACACACACACACACACACACACACACACACACACACACAGATTTAGGGCAATTATTTTTTTCCGTGTCATAAATTAGAGCAGTCTAGCTAATTGCTAATTGAAGATTAAACAATTGTTAATGTGTAAAATAACTGTTTACTATCTTAACAGTAGCTAGAGAAGGTAACACACACACACACACACACACACACACACACACACACACACACACATATATATATATATATATATATATATATATATATATATATATATATTTTTTTTTATTATTTTTTTTTATAAATAATACATATATTATATACATATTCATAAATAAAATATGTTAACTCACAAATGCTGTCTGATATTGTGATATTGGTGAAATATTTTTTACAATATATTTTAAGAATTAAATGAACATATTTCTGTGCAAAATAAGTTTATTAACATTTTGATTAATATTTTCAAGGCAAGTGACGGGGAGTGCCATCAGCTCTGGCAATCATACTATGTGGACAACTTTGTAGTCATGTGACTTCTACGTGTGTGTGGGGATCATGTGACTTATGTGTATATTTGCCAGAGTTTCTTCCTGTATTTTTACATCTGAAGATGGTGTTTGGATGAACACTGAAACGTCTCGTTTATTTTTATGTAGTCAAGTGATTAAAAAAAAAAAAAAAAGAGTTTGTTTGAACATTTTCGTTAACTACACTAACTCGTGCGTTCTCATACCTTGAGCGCCTCCAGTGACAGGAAGCCGAAGTGCGAGAGGAAGAGGCGGGCGGTCTGGAACTCTTGAGCAGGAGCTGGTGGTTTGCAGTCTGTCAGTGGGTCTGGGAAGGACTTATTCCTCCATAATTCCTCCGTGTTGTGCTCCAGTTTGGTCTCGTACTCGATCTGCTTCCCCATCACGGCTCGCAGCTTATCGTGCTGCTGCTCCAACTGAAACACACACACACACACGCACACACACACACACACACACACACACACACACACACACACACACACACAAATGATGAGCAATACAGCATGTACTCCGATAAGACTATTTCTGATAAACACATCCATGCAGCCAAACCCGCTTGTCATGAAGAAGAAAGGAAGCCAAACAATATTTAAATGTTTGAAACAGCCATTCAGATATTTGTATTCACTATTGTGTTTATCACAGCACCGCATATTTAAATATGCGTAGTCAATACTGAGACAATCCGTCTTTCAAAACGTGTTTTTGTTTTACCCTGATTCACTATGGTAAGACTTGTTTATATTTTAGACGGTAAATTGCGTACATGTGTCACTCGCCCGTGTGTGTCTCGTCATATCCGTAAATAGAGAAATGTTGCTCCGCCTACTTTGACGTGTGTCTGGTGTGGGAGTATTAGGGGTTAGTTGTGTGTGTGTGTGTGTGTGTGTGTGGGAGTATCAAGGGTTAGTTGAGTGTGTGTGTGTGTGTGTGTGTGTGTGTGTGTGTCTGGTGTGGGAGTATCAGGGGTTAGTTGTGTGTGTGTGTGTGTGGGAGTATCAAAGGTTAGTTGAGTGTGTGTGTGTGTGTGTGTGTGTGTGTGTGTGTGTGTGTGTGCGTGGGAGTTTCAGGGGTTAGTTGAGAGTGTGTGTGTGTGTGTGTGTGTGTGTGTGTGTGTGTGTGTGAGTTTCAGGGGTTAGTTGAGAGTGTGTGTGTGTGTGTGTGTGTGTGTGTGTGTGTGTGTGTGTGTGTGTGTGTGTGTGTGTGTGTGTGTGAGTTTCAGGGGTAAGTTGAGTGTGTGTGTGTGTGTGTGGGAGTATCAGGAGTTAGTTGAGTGTGTGTGTGTGCGTGAGTGTGTGTGTGTGTGTGTGTGTGTGTGTTTCAGGGGTTAGTTGTCACAACGAGTGAGTGAGTGTGACAGCGGTTCCTAAATCTCCAACCTCAGAGGAAATCACCCGTTTATAACAAACACCGAACAGAGGAGATTCTGCTGGAGAAAAAAGACGAGACGGAGCTCGTAATAAAACAAGAATCAACATGGGTTTGGTGAAGTGGCGAGAACTGAGGGATTTGAAATGTTGTAAAAGTGACATAAGAGACATACAGTCTTCAGCTAGTCAGCTTGAGATCCTTTCCATCTAAACTGGTGAATGTTTTATGAGGGATAATAATAATCATCCGTTCAGTCACGCAGAGACAAAACAACCAAAACAATGTTCTTCTGCAAAATGCATGCAGTTTTGTTTTTTTAAACGTTAGATGGCCAAAAATAACAGTGTACATTTAAATACATCAAAGGCTATTTATTTTCAAACTTTTTTTAACTTATACATTTTTAAATTTGAATCTGGAATAAAACATGCCAGAAAAGATCCTTAGATATTGAAAATGTTCCGGTTGTTCTTTATAGTTGTGCACTTTAATGTGTTTGATACATTTACTTTGACCATTTAAATACATTCAAGCAATACACAAAAAATTGCAAAAAATTATAGGAAAAAAAGATATTGAACTTTTTATTAAGTGGGCAAAAGTATTGCCCTCTTAATAACTTTAATAACTTTTTTTTCTCCATGACTAAAGCTTCAGCAAGTATCCTGATGTGCAAGTTTGATATCGTCGCATGCCTAGCTAGTGCGTAATGCTAAAGATAACAGTATGTTCTGAGGCTTTTATACCTCCTTATCCACAATGTCATGGAGATCCGGGATGCTCAGGTCGGCTTTCACGAACGGAATCTTATCCACTTCTTCTGGGAACGGTCTGTGCTTGACGTTAAACCGAATCCCTACATCGTTCTTGGGCGTGGGTCGGCTTTCAGGAACAAACACTTGCTGTAGGAGAGATGGACAAAATGAGACGGCATTAGCATAACACTGCGCATTTATTATTCCCAAATACAGAATCTGAGAAGCCACATTCTCTCAAAGGACATTGTAATACAGAACATTAGTGCCTGTCCACTTAATTTATTTATTTATTTAATAAATAGAAAAACTCTTTGTTAAAGTGTTATAATGAAGCAAGCCAACCAGCTACGCAGTGAATCGCAACATTAGGAACTTATTTGAAGCAAAAAAAGTATTTGAAAATCTGACAAAAGGACAAAGGAACAAGACTTCTGGAATTAATGGCTTTTATGAGGGAAAGAACTACAATCCCATGATGCATTGCGAACAACATAATTGAATGAAAAACAATGTAGAAATACCAAACTACTCATTTAAAGTTGTTGATTAAATCTACACAAACAATATTTTAGGTTTATTGTGAAAAATGCACATATATATATATATATATATAGGTATTTTGAGAGCATTGGGAGTCTGATTCAATTACATCACAGTGCTTCATGGGAGTGGGCGGGGCTAAAGAGCTCTTTTGCTGCATTTTGCTTGCCGCAACTCTCTGATTGGTGGAATTTTCTTTATAGCATCATGGGTAATGTAGTTTTTCACTACAAAATCACCTGTTAAACACAATCAGTTTAAAAATAAGTTGAAAAAAATTATTATGACTGATGGCTTCAACCTCAGAACTCACAGTAGGGCTGTCTTTAA
Organism: Vimba vimba; assembly: GCA_022828995.1. Classification (NCBI taxonomy): domain Eukaryota; kingdom Metazoa; phylum Chordata; class Actinopteri; order Cypriniformes; family Leuciscidae; genus Vimba; species Vimba vimba. The sequence goes on along the minus strand of CM040828.1, from coordinate 38,172,814 downwards.
AAGTTTATAAGTTATCATTACAAATCAATTATTTCCCTATAGAGAAAACTTGTGAAAGTTGTTTGCTTCCGATTGGCTACTTAAAGCACATCTCTGCCCTGATTGGTGGTTGATGTTGCGTCGTACCTTCTGATTGGCTCTTGCGCCTCGAGGCTGATGGAAGAGCTGCATTGTCCATGCGTGTCGACCAGACATGCCTCTGATTAACATGGTGACTGATGGGCAGGGGTCTGCTGACGCGTTACACACATTAACAGGAAATAAGTTCTCTGAATCAACATGCACCAATGCTACATTTTCCAAATGTCATAATCATTTTGTTAACAAACAAGTATTCATTACTTCAGTGAGCTCATCGTTTCTGCATTACATTATTACATTCAGCTTTAGCTAACTGTGATTTTGTATATGTACATTTCTGAAATATATAACTTAGACGTTAAACCTCTGATAACAGATCACTCTAAATTGTAATATGTGACCCTGGATCACGTCACCAGTCTCGAGTCGCACGGGTTTATTTGTGGCAATAGCCAACAATACATAGTATGGGTCAAAATGATAGATTTTTCTTTTATGCCAAAAATCATTAGGATATTAAGTAAAGATCATGTTCCATGAAGATATTTTGTAAATTTCCTACCGTAAATATATAAAACATTTATTTTTGTGAGTGAATGCAGCACAATCGCCAACATAAATGAACAACTTTAAAGGAGATTTTCTCAATGTTTCGATTTTTTTGCTTCCTCAGATTCCAGATCTTCAATATTCTCCTTTCCTAACAAACCACACATAAATGGAAAACTTATTTATTCAACTTTCATGTGATGTATAAATCTCAATTTCAAAAAATTGACCCATGTGACTGGTTTTGTGGACCAGGGTCACAAATGGACTCATGCACTTTCTATAAAGCTGCATTGAAATGATGTGCATTGTGAAAAGCGCTATACAAATAAACGTGAATTGAACTGAACTGAAACCAGAGCTGTACTGTACTGGAGGAATGGAATATGAAGGGTGTTTTCCTCACTCTGTTCGTTTCCCAGAGGCTGCTCCAGCATGGCGAGAATCACAGAGTTATCCAGGACGAAGTATCTGAAGTTACTGCGAGACGTGGAGGTGAGTCGGGAATATTTGATCAGTGTGTCCTCGTTCAGGAGACTGCAGGGAGAGGCGGGCCCGCTGGGAGACGGGAACGCTCCCAACACCTGCATTATACTGGAACACACAGCAACACAAATCAAGGCCTTGTCCACACTAATACGGTTTCGTTTGAAAACGCATATTTTTGCCTTTCGTCCACAATGAGACTGCGTTTTTATTAATGAAAACGAAGCTTTTTGAAAACGCTCTCCAAAGTGGATGAATTTGAAAGCACTGGTTTCGTGTTGTAGCGTCAACTGTGAAAACTGAGGTATTTAAAACCGATGACGTTTAGTCATGTGACGCATATTGTACCAATAGATATTGATGTTTATAGCGGTATTGTGCCTGTTATGTGCTGTTCACTTTCACACAGTTGCTAAAGATATGTTCTTCACACACTCTTCATATCACAGTCCTGCAAAGATGACAGAATTTACTCACATTATCTAAACATGAGAGCAGTCGCGTTTCAGACCAGACATATAATAGTGAGTGTGAGCGATCTGGACGATCAGTGAATGCTGAGATATGTGCTAAATAAAATGATCCTGCCAGAAGAAATTGCGTGATAACTTTATTATTTATTTTTGCGCCTGTATCATCGCAGTGAGCTTCTGTGAGAGTTTATGCATGTGCTGTAAAGGTGAATTTAGTGTTTTCAGGTGTTTTCAAATGTTTCTCAAATCCATGTGTGTGTGTGAAAGACGCTCACCATGATAGCGTGGCCTCCGCGGCGTCTTTGACCCTCATAGACGCAGGGTTGTGCTCTTTGTCTCCTTTGTACTTCACTTCTTGTTCGCCGGTTTTGGACTTGCTGCCCGAGATGCCAAGCTCGACAATTTCCAACACCTCGATCAAACAATCCTTCACCACAACACAAGAGTACACAAACAACACAAACATATTCAATCTTACAGCTAAAAAACACACGTGGCCAAAAAAGAAGATGATGAAATTTAATTAACATCTTGATTAGGGGTGGGCGGTATGACCAAAATTCTATTTCACGGTATGACTAATTTTATTTCACGGTAACGATATATTTCACGATATAGTTATTTATATATGTAGTTATTCTCGAAAAATAGACAAAAAGGGCTTTGTATAATAAATAAACCCAAATACTTTAGAAATCAAAAGTAGGCTACTTCACTTTGTTTGAATTTTCTTTTTCTTTTATTTGGTAAATTATTTCTTTGTTAAACTATTTTTAATAGCTAAATATAGCAAACAAAACACTCTCATCAACTTTTAGATGAACTGCCCCCCACTGATTGATATTAAATACAACTCATAGGTGCAATTCAACTTTAAATAAAGTGTTGCTGAATAATTTTTCAATCTCATGTTATTGCTTTACTTCATCAATCAGTTTATAATATCTGAATATTTTACATTGAACTATTATATTCATAATAAATGAGTTACTTCCTTTTAATTTGGTAGGATATTTTTTGCCATGTCTGCTTATTATACTGCGTTTTAAAGGGCTTGTTTTGCTCTTTTTATGATATCTGGCAACCCGTCACCTGAAGCTTTAATCAAGAGAAGTTCAGAAGTGTCAATTTCATCAAGTTCATAAGTGACTAGGAGAACAGCAGTATGAAAACTGTTACTGTTAGTGTTGACTAAGTAGTGTAAATTATACACACCTTGTAACTGCATCATTATTTTACATAGCTCAGTGAACACCGACACACACCGCACTCACTTTCAGTGCGTGTGCACGCGCGCGTCTTTTGCATCAGTAAAATGCGATCGGTTAATTTGAGTGACAAGTTGTAATCACGCATTGAATCAAATGAAGATTTTATCAGCTGGTTCAGTGGCCAGTTGTTTGGAGTTAGAAATATATAGCCTAACTCGTGCTGCATATTTAGTCATTTTGCCTCAGATACAGGATTTTCGCAGGTTGTTCATTAGCCTACCACGGCAACTGCTCTCGTGTCATGCTGAATGCGGGTTTCCTGTTTACAAAGTATACATAAGAGACAGAAAGATGCAGATAACTAGACATTATTTAAGGTTATTTCTATTCGTTACGATATTGATATATGAACTGTTGTTGTCAAGCTTCATGCTTTCCCCGTTGCGATCGTGCACTCCTCTAAACTGTAGCCTATGGGTGCCGCACTGCTCTAGTTGACTGCTGCACCTTTCCCCCCGTAAATATCACGTTAACAACCCTTTAGAAAACGTAATTCCTTTGTGGATCCTCTTGATCGGCTTTCTCCAGGCTTTCTTTGACAAATCTCAATGTCTCACTCTCTCGCACGCTGCACGTGAGTTAACCACGCCCACTTATTTACATGTCGCGGTATCACGGAATAAAAAAATCTGTTACGGTTGACATTTTCTACCGCGGTAACGATATATACCGTCATACCGCCCAGCCCTAATCTTGATATTTATGCATTTTCTCTACAGTGTGTTAAAATTATATATTTTTTTTCTATAAAAGGAATCGTTGTTGCTGATACAGCTGTTTTCAATGCTTTTCAGTATTTTTTTAATATTATTTTTATTTATATGCACCAATATAAAAGTATGATACCATTCAAAAGTTTGGTGTCAGTAAGAATTTTTTAAAGAAATTAATACTTTTATTCAGCAAGGACCCTTTAAAATTAATCAAAAGTGACAATAAAGACATTTATAATGTCACAAAAGATTCTATTTCAAATAAATGCTGTTCTTTAGAACTTTCTATTCATCAAAGAATCCTGAAGAATAAAATGCATCAGTTTCCACAGAACTATGAAGATGTTTTCAATATTGATAATAATCAGAAATATATTCACACAGAAAAGTTCATTAAAAACAATCTTACTGACCCCAAACTTTTAAACGCTTCTATATATAGCATTTAAAATGTCAAAATTTTAAATCTGTAAAAGTCCTTTTTTAGAAGATGATGTAATTGAATCATTGAAGTGCTGAAGTGATTCGTGGAACTGAATCAACCTTATCAAATCTATCACCTTTTTAAAGAGGTTTCAATTAGAGGCGTCAAAACGTAAAGCGAGAAGTGGAAGTGAAGCCACTGCCGCTCTCTTTAGGAAGCTTAATAGCCAAATCAAAAAAAGGTATGAAAACATCACATTGTTTCTTGATTGTCATTGATATTTGTCATTGAACTAGATGAGATTTGGACACAAACAGGAAGTTTAAGATGGAGAAGTGGCTTGTTTGACTGCTCCAGTTTCAGCATTTACAACGTCTAACCAGTTGAAGCTGAGGTTTGACTGGCCGTACCTTCTCGTTGAGCATCTCGGGGTGTTCGGTGAGCCACACACACAGGCAGTGGAAGGCGGCGACGATCATGGAGTGCAGGTCTCTGGAGTGCAGCGGAGCCGGGCGACTGCACTGATACACGATGTAACTGCACACAGAGCTGACCGCACGCTTACGATCAGACGAGTCCACACTCACCTTCACCTGTGCGCACAACAAACACGCATTTCACTCATATTGTACACGAACGGTTTAAAAGTTTGGAATAATTACTCTTCTGCTCACCAAGACTGCATTTATTTGATTAAAAATGCACTAATGTGTAATAAATATTGCAATAATTCCTGTGATCAAAGCTGAATTTTCAGCATCATTACTCCAGTCTTCAGTGTCACATGATCCTTCAGAAATCATTCTAATATGATGATTTGATAATCAAGAAACATTTATGATTATTATCAATGTTGCAAACCGTGATACATTTAGTTTTTCAAGAATCTTTGAATAGAAAGTTCTAAAGAACAGCATTTATCTGAAGTAGAAATGTTTTATAACATTATGAATGTCACTTTTAACCAATTTAATACATCCTTGCCGAATAAAAGTATTAATTTAGATAATTTTTAAACTTTTGAATGATCGTGTATCACGGTATCCACAGAAATATGAAGATATGTTTCTTGAGCATCAAATCATCATATTAGAGTGATTTCTGAAGGATCATGTGACACTGAAGACTGGAGTAATGATGCTGAAAATTCAGCTTTGATCACAGGAATAAATTACACTTTACTATATATTCACATAGAAAACTGCTGATTTACATTATAATAATATTTCACAATTTTTTACTGTATTTTTGATCAAATAAATGCAGCCTTGGTGATAAGATAACATTAAAAATCATAATTATTCCAAACTGACTGGTAGTGTACATATATAAAAAGACCCACTGGTTATATTTATACCATTTACTTGGTTATTATTATAACCATTTACTGTATCAGAATCTTTATTTGTCATTATACAAAAGAGTACAATGAAATTATATGCAATCCTATTCAGCCCAGAAATCAATCTCCTACTTTACAAACAATAACCTTTGCAAGCAATAATCCTATGTTAATTTTACAAAATAAGTGATGGATATAATCGTAGAGCTGAATCTGTGAGCGTACCTTGGCGAGGCCGGCCAGCAGCTCGAGGGCGGCCAGTGAGATGCTCATGTCGAGTCTCCACTGGGAGTTGAGTCTCTGCGTGAGCAAGTGAATGCTTCGGATCAGCAGCCCGGCCGCCGTGTCTGTGTGGAGAGCTGGGATATAACACACAGCACGCCACAGACAGCGGGTTAGTAACACACACGTGCACAAAACGCAAGCCAGGCACTGAGACATGTGACGGCAATGATGAACCATACACATGAACACAGACGAGCACAAGAACAAGTTACAGACAATGATGATCATCTAGTCCAGCCAACTCATAAGCCGCGTTAGGCGTCATTTGACGTCATGCTTTGAAAATAAATAAAAAGCATTCATTATACAAAACAAAACTGGTTACAGATGTTCGACAGATCAACAGCTTTGGGTTTAAAAGAAATATCTGTTGCATTTTAAAATGCACCATCAACGTGTTTGACAGACACCATGCAACTTCTACAAACATGCAGAGATGCATTACTTGCTTTAAAGAGGACCAGTCCTGCTTATTTCCATGTTTATATTTCTTTAGTGTGTAATGTTGCTGTTTGAGCACAAATTTGCGATTTTTTTCTAAATGGCGACAAAAAACTATTGCGAAATGACGGCGTTTCCATTAACTGATGTTATGTGACTAAAACTACATTTGCGATCAGTAAAATCATTCCAAAAATCATGGCAACGGACGTTGGTGGGTTTATGTACCATATCCCAGCCACTGCACTGGCCATTATTATTAATCGAAGGAGATGTATGAGTGTTTTCCAAGCATTAATGGTAAGGAACGACCCTTATTATACGTGTGAGCGACACGTATGAGGAGTTTCTGGGTGTTTCTCCCTCATTTCTGCGTCGAGGTCTTGATTGTGGCATTTATTTGAGGCTTAGAATCCATTATTCCTGTAATTATTTTGTCTTTTATGAATTTAATAAAGAGCTCTGTCTCGTATTCTGTCCAAACACACCGCGTCATCGACGTCAGGTGACTGTAAATGCGCAAAAACTGTTTCCATTGCAGTTTTGCTAAATATTTCTTTTTCGAATTGCCTGAAAAACCCCCTCATGCGAGCGTAAAAACTTTTTTACGATAAATGGGAGTTTTTGCGAAATTGACGTGTTTCCATTGGGCGTATTTTCAATTCGCAATTTCAATTTGCGCAATTTGAAGGGTAATGGAAACGCAGCTAGTGTTTCTGAACTCCCTGAAAGGCCTCCATTGTAGTCTTGAGTTTCGTCCGGGTACGAACACGTCACAATATTCCTCATTTATATAATTAATACGCAGAATAAAGGGGCGGGGCCTGGTTGAGTTAGTTAGTAGTGTGTTAAACTGGCGGTTAGGCTTGAATGTTCCCCAAAATCCACAGAAAATCAAAAGAAAAATCATGTTATGTGATGGCACAAATAAAATAAACTAACCTACACTCTGGTTGCTGTGGTAAATGTGAGTGCGTATATAATAAACGGGATTATTGATAGGATATGCGAGTCATTCTGGGATTTCTACTGATTAATCCTGGCATTACTGGAATAACTCAATGTGTGAAACCTAGGGCTGCACGATTAATCGAATTTGTAATCGCGATTACAATTACGGATGCCACAATTACAAAAACTTTTGTAAAATGTTTTTTTTTCTTAAGGTTTTTTTCTCCATTGTTTTAGTTTTAGTATAACATTATAATACCATGCATAATTTTACTTTGGTTTGGTTTCTTTAAGTACAAATAAAAAAAAATGAATTTTTGACATTTGAGGCTTATTACTATAGAAAAGCAATAAAGGTTTTTCAGGAAGAGTGTTTCAGCTTGTTTATTTTGATATACAATATGGCATGCAGTCGCTTTAAACTATGGTATAAAACTATTAAAAACATCATTCAATGTAAAATGTGATAATCGTAATTAATAATCGCAATTTCAAGGGAATAATCGACAATTATGATTTTTGATTTTAAGTGAAACCTGTCATCTAAACTTGCTAAATGCATAAGAAGAACTAAAGAAATTGGTCAAAGTCAAACAGTCGAAGCTCTAATGCCTGAGATGCAGTGGTTGTTCTGCATTAGTGTGTCTCTCACCGTAGTCCCTCAGCAGGGCTTGAGCGGGTCGATCGCTGTCAGGAGTCGTGGCTTCGGAGCTGCCAGCGCTAGCGTTGCTGATGCCACTGTTATTGCGACTGTGGCTCTTAGCCAGAGAATGGCTTCCATCCACACTGCCCTACAAAACACATTCACACCAGCACTTCATCAATGCCATTTATAACTGGGGAATTGTACATGTTCTTTATCACATATCATCTTGCAGACACTTCAAATCCAGTTCAAGCTCTATAAATAACAAGCAGAAAGTATAACTCGTACCACTTCAGCTTGGGCACCGACAGACTCCAGCAGAGCCGAATCCTGGACGATGTTCAGCATCGCCGCTGTAAAAAGACACACATATGAAGTTATTATTGACACTCACAGGGATAAAAGCAAAAAATAACACTGTGTCCTCACTACACGCGATAAAAGGCATCTTTTCCATGTTAATCCGAGTGTTTGTCCTAGCCAGCCGCGACGGCGACAAGCGACGATTCAATTTCAGAAACGGTTTCTATTTTTCTGCGACGTCGCGCCGTAACAACAAACACAGTGTGGCGATAATAATCTCAGGGACTGTTTATGTGCTTTATTTAATGTTAAAAGCGTGTAATGTGACTCTGAATATCATTTAGTGCTCCAGCTTTGTAGCTGTAAAAGCAACAACAGATAATTCACCTCAGATCTTGAAATGAAACAAATGGAAACCAGAACGTTCAAACTGTGAACAATCAAGTGTATTATTTGACAAAGATTGTTTTAGTAACTCAGTAGCCTATGTATTTTTAATAATGTTTAAATGGTGTAATATTTATGAATTTGATTATGTAGCTACTTATTCATTTTCTTGCGAGTGCCGTCAAGATTACTCTCTGGTGCCGCGAGACTCCGCCCACACACTGTTCTGATTGGCTGACTCCGCCCACACTCTGTTCTGATTGGCTGACTCCGCCCACACACTGTTCTGATTGGCTGACTCCGCCCACACTCTGTTCTGATTGGCTGACTCCGCCCACACTCTGTTCTGATTGGCTGACTCCACCCACACATTGTTCTGATTGGCTGTGGGTTTTGATTGATTTTAACGCATCTTGCAGTGGCGTCACGTCTAGTGTGGACAGACACATTATTTGTCGCTGGAATCTTATCGCATCGCGTCTGGTTAGGACACGGTATAATTCTTCAGACTGGAAACTTTTAAAGGCTACTTCATATTCCTTTAACCATCACTTTTTTTTAGATACTCGAGATCAATTGCATTTTAAGGGAAGATTAAGTTTTAGAACAGACTTTCCACTGCCAGTTTGCGAAATTTCGATTTTTCAATTTGATTTGATTGATTGATTGAAGTTTTATTTGCCATTTGTACCTGTACTAGTAGAAGTACATAGGAATTTTTGTAGCAAAGCTCGAGTCAACATTAAAAAGTCAACATAAAAGAGGAACTAACAAAACTACACACAATAAATAGACACTGAGAAGGTACAGTAAAAAAAAAAAACAGTATAAACCTACAACAAACACACACAATAAAAACAATTACCTCCATATAGGAATATTGCACATTTGCTGTTCACTTTATCCTGAGATAGTACATAATATAAATAAAAAAAATACTGTAATTTTGAAAATTAAACCTTTACGGTTTACACTTACAGGACTAACACTATTTTTTTTCTTCTGTAATCACTACATACTTCCTTATTGCTTTTATTGCTTTTATAACATAATTTAATAATAATAATATAGTTATTTTAATATAATATAAAATAGTATACAAGTATATATAGTTTGTTTTATAACATTTCACTTGACAAAACAGTAAATGGACATATTGAACAGGCGTACCCAGTATCATCTGTGTATTGATCGAGTCTGTCTCTGTTTGCAAGGCGCCGATCAAAATATTGACCAATCGCAGCTTCAGGGAGAGGAAGGTGACCGCCTTCTCATGGAGTGAGTTTTCATCATTGCTGAATTTCCCTTCCAACAGAATCTGCAAATGTAATTAGAAAACCACAGTTTTTTTTCTCAGAAAATTAAGTTACAGACATCCCAAGATTACTAGATAATAAACCCCTTTTTACCTCCGATTTGACGTTGCCAAAGTGGTGCGGAAGAGGAAGCATGGATAGCAAGATATGGATGGAAGCTCTTCTCAGCTCAGTAGGGTTCACGTATGACTTAAACTTGGACAACTCTCTGACGGAGGAAAATTAACAGAAATAAATGCATTAACGATCGAGCATGTTCAGTAGTAGGGGTGTGGGATAGGCATCATCTATGATAATATCATAGCTGTTGTTTTAACAATGTGGAAGGTGGTGTTATAGAGTATGTCACTCACATTGCAAAAAAAGACACTAAAATACACCTAGGGCCCTATTTTAACGATCTAAGCACATGGTCTAAAGCGCACGGCGCAAGTTCACTTAGTGCGTGTCCGAATCCACTTTTGCTAGTTTAACGACGGGAAAAATGGTTGGCGATCCCGGTGCATGGTCTAAAAGGGTTGTCCCTATTCTCATAATGAGTAATGGGTGCGTTTTGGGATTTACATGCGTTAAACCAATCAGAGTCTCATCTCCCATTCCCTTTAAATGCCAGTTGCGCTCGCGCCATGGCGGATTCGCTATTTACATGACCGAAGGAAAGACCGAACGCGTCTCCAGAGCGCAGACGGATCTGTGATTGCGAAGCACTGCTATTTCTGCGGAGTGATTTACTCCAACTCTGAGCGAACTCTCTGCTCCTCACCACGGGGCTTCTCAGGCGCTGCGAGCAAATCACTCCGCCCAAGTAGCAGTGCTTCGCCTTCTGAGACTATAGTTCCCAGTATGTATACGGTTAGAAGATGGCTGTGTCTCATGTGACCTTGTTATTTGTACACGCTGTGACTATACAAATCACAACATGTAAATAGGAAAATGTTGGCGTTATTTTGTCACTTATTGGGAGCAGTATGCTAGCTGGAGCCATTTACCTCCAGTCTTTGTGCTAAGCTAGGCTAGCGGTGGGTGCGTCAGACAGAGTTACGGCACGCATGGAGATGAGAAGGGTATGTGTGGACTTATCTAACTCTGAGGATACGGTGAATAAGCTAAAGTCCCAAAAAGTCGGTGTGTTCCTTTAAGCAAGTGCTTTTTTCCTGAATCCCAGCTTGCAAATGTGACATTGATTTTATAAAACAGTTTAATAAACAAGAAGTTAATATTGTGAGTTACATTTTAGAAACAATACTGTCTGTTTTTGGGCTATTTTTTAATATTGCTATATTCAAAATATTTTATTTTAAAACATTAATCTCATAGCATTATTCATGCATTTGTAATTGCAGTGCAAATACATCTAAATGCAGCTTCTGTGCCACTTCTTTGACACTCATTTAAATGGATTGGTAACAGCCTATAGTGAATTATTACTCCAATTGAATTTATAGATTTAATGTCAGAATTGGACATAAAATATGAGGCATGCATCTCATAATGTTAGAAAGAAATGCCCCCTGAAATCAATTTTAGCTGGCAAATATCCCCCTTAATGAAAGTTAATTTCTGACACTGCAGTAAACCAAACAACGCACAGAATATGAAAAGCTTTGGTATGATGTGAACAACAGCCACAGGTACCAGCACAAAAACACAGTCAGCAAAATACGGTCTAATTATCATTATTTACAAAATCCCAGAAAACATTAGAATATTTTAAGTTTTAAGTTAAGTTTTGTATCCAGACATCAGAAAGCATTGCTCACCGATCAGGTAAGATGGTCTCCAGTGCAGATATGAAGTATGGAACCACAACATTGATCCCTTTGAGATCGGAGCAGAACAGAGCCGAAGAGTTCAGGATGATGCTGGCTAGAACGGGCCTACAAATGAAGTCTGATATCTGAAGACCCTGGATCAGGACCATGTAGAACCTGACAGAACCATCAGATACAGAACAAAAGTAAATTTTTTAGTTAATGTGCAATTATTGTGCTTTTTCGGATCTTACGTTCATGTAGTGTAAAGGTCCTTGCACATGAGTCTGAAATTTCCGTGATTCGGTGGCTCTAGTCTAAATTGTCAAAACACCATAAAAAATGCTTGCTACGAATGCGAAAAACGCAGAAAATCGAACCCGATCCAAATTTTTTTATGACGGACGCAAGTTTCGGAGGCAGTGTGTAAGCATGATTGACATAACGTGAGGTCGTATTTATTTTTTAACATGCGAATTTACAGCTGTTTGTGAATGTAAAAGGTCTGCAAAGTTTCAAAGATACAAGTGCAAGTAAATTAAGTTATTCTCTTAAAAGGAAGTGAACGTGAACTGCCTGAAACGAGTCGTCAGTAATTCCAGTCTTACTTCCTGCTGGAGCTTATGTTGGTTTGTAACTAATTTGCATAATGCCAGCCTATTGCTTTCATTGGCTTCCTGCAAACAATGTCTACTTTGCCCCGCCCTCAAACACTGTAGTGTTGTTTTTTTGTTTCTGTTTGTATTCGATTGGTATGCAATATGCAACTGCAATCACTCATTTCTTGGAGTGGGCAAATGTTTAATGTCCATTTATTATGTATGAACTGATTGTTCGTTCTTTACTGTTATTGTGAAGCGTCCTTGAGCTTGGAAAAGGCGCTATATAAATTAAACATTATTATTATTGTAGTTGTATCTGAGACTGGAAGAGTTTGGTTCGTGTTGTTAATGTTGAGAAGACGCTGTTTTCTGCTGACAAAACAATTCTACTTTGATGAGATTGAGACGGTAAAAACTACAGCATCGACACTGTTTGAATTACTGTGCATCAAGTGCTGAAATTCAGATATGCTAATATGCTAACAACCAATCACAACAGACTGGGCTGTCTGACCAATCAGAGCAGAACAGCTCTCAGAAAGGCGGAGTTTAAAGAGACTGAATCTTCAAACTAACCGTTTCAGACACTGACAGAAAAGCGCTGCTGCTGAAATGTATATTATGATCAAATTAAAGTGTTTTATGACCTTGGATGCATGTAAACCTATTATATAGGAGACTCAAAAACTAAATTCAGAGCAACATTGAAGGTGATTCCTTGAGAACAGCTAGTGATTACCTGGACAGGTACACTGGAAGTATCTCCTCTCCAGTCTTCTTACTGCAGAAGATCCTGCACAGCGTCCCGCACGCTTCGGCTCGACCAGACTCGTAGTTATCAGGAAACTCGTTGGCGTCAAACATGGGGTTGGAGACCATTGTGTCCGTGGACATCTGAGACCCTTTACGTCTCAGCTCAACTCCAGCTTGAGTCGCCAGGGCTGAGAGAGAGAGAGAGAGAGAGAGAGAGAGAGAGAGAGAGAGAGAGAGAGAGAGAGAGAGAGAGAGAGAGAGAGAGAGAGAGAGAGAGAGAGAGAGACACACAAGGAGAGATGGAGAGAGAGACAGAGAGAGAGACAGAGAGAGAGGAAAAAGAGAGAGACAGAGAGAGAGAAAGAGAGAGAGAGAGAGAGAGAGAGAGAGAGAGAGAGAGAGAGAGAGAGAGAGAGACACAAACACAAACACTAAGTGACACTTTTCTCATGCGTATTGCAGGAGGCCATGACAGGGATTACCGACAAAGAGATTTTACAGGTAGAAAAATAAAAAAACGGCGACTAATTTGCTCTAATGTGCTAAATACGACTATAAGGCATGAATATATTAAGATTTTAAACATTAACATCATGATTTTACAAACAAACACATTCACCTTAAGGTGTCAACGTTCAATGCATTGAACTTTATAAGGAGCAAAGCATCAAACTACAGCACTGCACACACTTCAAGAGCTGCAATGTAAACAATTTCAACTATTCTAACTTGATCTTTTGATGCACTGCCAATTATAAGACAAATTGCATGATGTATTATTAAACGGGCAAAATATGTGGATGCACATAGACAATGCAACTTCAAAATGCAAATGACACTGTCAACATAATAAAGATTCTAATAATTATTAAAATGGAGTGTTTTGGAATTAAAACTTTGGAATGAAGTTTTTTCTTTTAATGTTTTTGAAAGAAAATTGATTACAAGAACAGCAAAAACAGTCATATTAAACTATAAAAATATATATATTAATACAAAAAATATTTACAATTTAAAATAACTCTTCTATATGATTTTATATTAAAATGTAATTTATCCTTGTGATCAAGGCTGAATTTTCAGCATCATTACTCCAGTCACATGATCCTTCAGAAATCACTAATATGATGATTTTGCTGCTCAGGAAACATAAAAAGAAAATCGTAATTATTCCAAACTTCTGACAGGTAATGTATATATTAAAATACTGAGTGAAAGGGGTAAATATGTAATACTACATATTAATCATCATGTGTAGCTATAAATATTAAAATTATAAAAGATTTATCCTTCCACAAGAGTTTATTACATTTGTTTGACAGGCATAATTTCATTTGCAGTAGGAAGCGAGTGCTAATCTAATGGGACTTTTGCGACACCGGCATGTTTGTATCTATTTGGAAGACTCGGCCTTGTTCAGATCACACAAAATCTCATTAGTGTAGTGCCATATAATGTGCAATCGGGACTCGAGACAGAACAGAACACGCTCTTCTACATCTCCTGGTCAGTATCCCTGTTATCAGAGCATGTCAGTTGGATTTCATGTCAGACAAACGTTGATTAAAGGCCAATTTTTATAGTCCAGCATCCTAAATTAAGACATTAAGGCACAATATGGCTGAAACAAATTGCACCAACAACCACGACATGCATAAATATCCATACATAACATAAAAGGAACAAATGAAAACTGAAAGAAATGAATCAAACGCTAACGTAAAACAAAAAGCTGTCAAATAAATGCTGGGCAAAAACTCAAAATAACATTGGTTGGTGTGTTTCTTTGGAGAAGATCAGTTAGTAGAGGTCCTTCAGGAGATGATATGGGTAGGAACTAGTTTTAATGATGGCGGGGGTAAGTTGAATCAAGGAGAAGGATCAAGCGCAACAAACATTCTCGGGTCTCGGCAGACACGTGACGCTCGTAAAACATCGGCACGGTGTTCTCGGCCAACGTCCCACCTCAGGATCCTGAATATTTGTTGCAGTTGAGCCAATGGGATTTGGGCAGCAGTCAAAACACTCCCGGACCTTTAACTCAAGCAGTTTATGCGCAAGTCTCTTGCCCCAAGAAAACAAGTACTGCAACAATGAACGAGTGACAGTGTAACGAAAGAAAAAGATTGAAGTAAACAAACTGAAATGAACCAAATAACTGCAACTGGTAAAGCTTGTGTTCCTACTTACAAGATTTATAAGAAAGAAGAATTTGGAAAAATGTTGCTGCAAGATAACAGAGATAAAAATGGAAACAAATCAAAGAACAGCAGTAATAGTAGAGTTCAGTAAACTATTGTTCTGTTTTTGTGGTTTTACAGACACAGGGAGACCATTAGAAAATTACCAATCATGCACAAATTAAAACTGAACAAAAACAAATGCAAGAAAAGAAAAGATGTACGCAACGCTATCAATGATTTCAATCAATTCACTACATAAAACACTGGATTAATCCCACATTCTCATCAGATTAAATGCCTATTTGGTAGTAATTTATTCATACAATAGAACTTTTCAGTTGACAAGAGTGCAATAGCTGAATCATAAATCTACTTTAACTTAACATACATGTAAACATAGCAATAAACCAATTTCAATGGAGTCAATTAATCGGCTAATATTTGTCATTTGTCCAATTAACAGAAGTGTTTGCATCAGTTTCAAAATCAATCGATAAATTTATCACTGCATGTTTTTCCATTTCCATGTGTGCATTTGGAAGACGCTTTAATCCAAACTGACTTCGGGCGTGTTCACACTTGTAGTTCGGTTCTTTTTAACATTTAAGTGATACATTTAGTCCTGGTTGGGCTTAGCATTCAGTCATTTTTAACACCGAACCTAAAAATACAAAAACGGCTTTTATGACGTATATTTTTTTTTGGACAACTTATCGAACATCCAAAACAATGCTGTGTGTAAGATCTGCTGCAAGAACACGTGGTTCTGATGCCTGTACCGAACTGTAATGGGCGACACTACATCACCTGTCTTTGGTCCATGTTCTGCTCATATTTCAGTCGAACCGCACCAGGGTTCGTTTGGAAGCGGACATCTTGTTTCGGTTCGGATGGCACTTATTCAAAACTAACAGAGCAAACGCACCAGAATACATTTTAATTGAAGCAAGTGTGAACACACCCTTACACAGCATCAAGGAACACATTTTTATCAGTTCATGCATTCCTAGGAATCGAACCTGTGACCTTGACTAGTTTTTGCTAGTGTCATGATATACTGTTTGAGCTTGAGCTACAGAAATACAATTTGCTGTCATTTAATTGTATTTTAATACAATTTTAGGTCTCTATGCGTGTATGGTTGACGAATGACATCTTTTTTTATTTTTTATAAGATGTTCACTTACAAACAATCATAAAATCCAGAACATCTCAATATTCACAGAATCTACGCTAGTGTAACACCAACCCTGAATGTGGTACAATCTTGCAGGTAGGAATATTTTGTAAAAAGAAAAAGAAATAAAGACACCCTCAACAGGTAAAATAAGTAGAGAAATGAAAACAAAGGAAAACGGGTGACCGCAGGATTGATTATGAGGGGTATTACAGTCATACCGGTCATGCTGCTGTCTCTGCTCAGGCCGGAGTGGAGTTTACAGTGAACCAGCGCAGCGTCAAACAGCCACTGGCCAAACAGGTTCAGCACGCTGTTGACCTTGGGCCGGGTCGGCGCCGGGAGCGGTCGGGGCTCGGAGCTCGTCTGGTTTGGGCTGGAGAGAGGGGATGTGGAAGACGGCTGGTGCGACGCTTTGGTCTGGCCAGTCTGTGGAGTGGAGAGTACACTAATGTCAATGTCAATTTTATTTATATAGCACCATTAATCACAACCTAGGTTGACCAGACAGTACAATATAATAATAAAAAACACAATGCAATACAACTTCCTCATTGATTATATGCCAATCAAAAAAAATGAGTTAACTAAAAGCCCTATACAGACGGGATTAACTTTACCAGGGTAGATGGAGTGTAATTTTACCAGAGGACGTCTGTAAGATTAATGGCCAATCCGCACGGGATAAGAGATCTCAGTAAACTAGCAGAAGTGGGAGAGTAACTCGATTTACACACCGCAGTCACTCCTGTCATCATGTGTGTGTTACGCTGCTTCCTGATATCACGTGCACAAACACATATAACCTATATTTATATATATAAAACAGTTATGTCCGGTCGAACGATGTATTAATTAACTTCAGATTGGATTGTGTAATAGGCACTTACCTAACGCTAAAAGATGTTTCGTGCCTCTAACAAGTGCTGTCGATCTTCTCTCTGATCTGAATGGTGTGTGTGAAACACTTGAGTTTTGCCACAGACTCGTTCCAGCGACTAGAACACAACTGATGCTTTTCCAAGCGTCTCCATACTTGAAAAACTGCGGGAAACTACTTTTAAACACGAAATGATGAAATATTTACGTACATATTTACAGCGGGTCTATTCGCAGGGGATTAGTGTTACCTGAGGGCATTTTTCCAGACCTTTTCACTGAAGGTAAAAGTCGCCGTAATCTTTCCTGACATTGTCCGTGATGATCACTGAGATGCACATTCAGACGAGACTAAAATCACAGAGAAGCTCTGGTAATTATTACTTTACCCCTCCTCTCCATGTTAAACTAGTCCCGTCCGAATAGGGCTTTAGCAACGTAAACATATGTTTGTTCTCAATGATATTGTTCACTGAAGCTTATAGAGTAGAGTACTGTGAGAGATCGAGTAAGCGAGTGTATCTACATTCACAGTAGATGTAGCATTTTCCTTCAGGTCAGTGCGATATATTTATAATAAAATATCTGTTTGAATGTCCGCTGCGATATCCCCGTGACACGCTAGACATTTTCAGAGACAATTTGACATTTTTCAGTTGCGTCTTGCTTCTCCGTGTTCACAAGTTTCAGTCCTTTCAATATAAAAGTCTTCTCTACTGACTGACTCGCTCATAAAGACAGTCTTTGCTGCCATCTAACTGTGAAATAATGTATGTAATGTCTGTTGCTGTTCACGGTCAGGGACTATTTTTTCCAGCGGAAGGATTTTAATTCATGAAAGTTGCATAGATACATATTTTTTAGCTTTAATATTTGTATAGTGTGGTACTCGTTTTATAAAAGCAATAAGGTACTTGAGGCTAGTGCTGTATCGTGAATAAGTCACGGCTGAAGGGGTTACAGGCACGGCGCGTATTGCATGATGCGCTATATCACTACAACTGATTAGATGCTCATACCGTTGAGGCTTTGCTGGTTGTCTTCGCAACAGCGGTGGGGCGGTGCCTGCGGTTGTGGGGGGGTGTGGTGTTGGTTGTTATTTGGGCCGGCGGCATACTGAGCCTATTGACAGGTGTGGGCGGAGCACTGTCCGATCGAGGGCGGGAAATACCTGTGAGACAAACGAAACAAGCAGAGAAGCAAGAAAACCAAAGAATTAAAACCGTATGACACAGAAAAGACGACAGAGAACACTTGAGAGATCACGTCTGGGCACATATTCAGCCATAAAGCACCTGCCAACATGCCCAATGTTTATTTAATTGCAGGACAATATCGCAGCATATCCATTTCAGCCCTAAAATATGAGAAAATGCAAAGTTTATGTCTATTTGGATGTCATGATGCTTCTTGGATTTGGCCATTTCAACGTCATCAGCAAGGCCAAACAATTCAGCTCTATGACAAAACAATAATGCAAATCCGGATACACGCTGTAGAATAGATATTTTCAGCACATTTGTTGTATAAAACTATTTTATGTGTAAAAAGGAACATGTATATCCATGTTGCTTCATGGTGAGTACTGATTGGGTCAGTAGTGCAAGATTCACCAACTTTAAAGGGATAATTCACCCAAAATGTTTAATTCTGTCATCATTTACTCACCCTCATGTCGTTCTAAACCTGTATGAGTTTGTTGCGGCAAGTTTTCACTTCAAAGACGTCAAATGCCACTGGCTAAGAAGTCAAGACTGCCAGTGGATGACAAATTAAATGTAATCCACTATGATGATTTTTTTTTGTCCTGACCACCGTCTGCTTTCATCGAATGTAAAAGAGCAGTGTAAACATTCTCCTAAACACTCCAAGAAAGACAGTCAAATGCGTTTGAATTGACATGATGGCGAGTAAATGATTATCATTGTTGGGTGAATTATTCCTTTAATCCACACACTATAATCTTGAACTCAAACACAGATGTCCCTCGCATTACTAGCCTTCATTTCACTAATTTCTTAGTCTGAGTAAAAGAATGAAATATAATGGGCAATGATTTTCGTATAATTTGATTTGTCCTAATTATATTTGATGACAAGGTAGGAAAAAGGGCGATAATTTTGTATGGCAAGCTCTTACTTACGACTCGTTTAGTCATGCTTATAACGCGAGAGAAACCTGTTCACAGCATTTCAAAGAGATGCAATGAAATGCAACCCGCTACACATTCCAAGACATCATCAGATCATCACTGATGCATTTCCATACAGCATCCCAGCTCAGCATCTGATTGGCAGAAAATGCTGGTCACCCCTGCATTCAAATCTGGTTATTTGCCTAAACCCTCTGTGGTCATACTGATTGGTCAGCAAAAGAAGCAGATCTCTCGTCCTTGACATCCTATTCTCCAGAAAGATCCACAGATTTAAACCGCCAGTTTATTGATTGTCGCCTGTAAGAGGAAAGCTGATATTTCAGAGCCATTTCATTATGTATACCTCCACCTCTGTCACCTCACAGAGGACATTAAAGACCCCATATTAAAGAAACATTGAAGTTGGAGAAGGACATCAAAGGCCTTGTCTGCTTTTTTTCCAAATATCCAATTGCCTTTAGCTTACAGAATAACAATTGGACTGATGGTTCAAATTCAATAAATTCTAGATGGTTGAGAATGGAAATAAAGTACACGCTGAAGAACAATAATTTGCAGGTATTATTCATGACGTTCTCATTTAATTTACATTTTAAATATGCATATCTGTGGTTTTTTGGCATAATCAAGGATGTAGACTATCTTATAAAAATACAGATAATGACTAAAAACCACAACATTCTTATTTCATGGGGTCTTTAAGCAGATTTGGGGTCATGAGGTCTAAAATCAGTTTGATTTTGTTTCTCAACATGACATATAGAGGCAGACTGGATACCAACCAATAAGTATGCACACATTCATTCTCGGCAAAGATTTAAGGTCCGTTCACACCAAGAACAATAACTATAAAGATAACGATAACTATATCGCAAATGCTTGAGCTCTTTAAAGCTCTTCAGCATGGATTCTGATTGGCTGTGAATGTTTTTATTGTTCATCAGCTGGAAAAAAACAAGAATCTGAAAGTGATTCCAATGATATCGTTTCTCTGTGATGTTATTGTTGTAGTCTGCAATTTTTTTATATTTAGAATGATTTTTAGAACTTTATCGTTATCATCCTTAGTGTGAACGTGCCTTTACTCTTGCATGGGACGCAAAAACAAGGCAATTAAGATAATTAATGACGTATAATTGATTTCCACAACACAAAGGGATTTTTGATCTAAAAGTGCTTGCGTTTGCACAAAACACCTCGCGAAATCTACAGTCCTCATCAAACTCCCTCTTGATTAGTCAGAGGCGCGTTAGCAAATACCATAAGATGGGAGCCGGTCTCGTAAATTGTTCCGAGAAACAGGAACACCTGGGGATAAAAATGGGATTACACACATAAAGAAACAGTAACCTCAAAAAGGAAGATTTACAACAGACCATAATTTGAAAAACTCCCATGAGAAACATCGTTATTTCTGATGTGATTATAGTTACAGCCCTTCTATTGCAGCTAAACACCTCCATGAACAGAATCAGTGTGTTGGATAGTTAAACCCACTGTTAGTCACTAACTGATTGGGTTTGGACGGGTTCAGTGTACCTATAGAGGGAAGTCTGTCTCGAATATTGCTCCTAGACACTGTGACTCCTGAGGAAACATAAAACAAGACCTCTAAAGAAAAGGACACAACATGTCAGGCCATAGTGAGCTACGAGCGACGAACCACTGAGCATGCGCCGTTAAGATTAATCTAACTAACTATACTGAGACAGTGAGGTCAGGCATTTCACTCTTTGTTCATTCTTGGAACAAATTTCACCTTAAAGGAACACTCCACCATTTTTTGAAATAGGGCTTATTCACCTTCTTTCCTACATTTAGATAGGTGGGCAAATGCATTTTTGTCTCAGTGCATGCATTGTTTTAGTTTGACAGGGTCGGCGCTAGCTTAGCTTAGCATAATGAATGGAATCCTTTGTTGCCAGCTAGCATGTCCTGAGTAAAAGTGATATAAAAAAAACAAAAAAACACCTAATTACTTCTTGTGGCCTGCGTATTCACAACAAGTACAAATAGCGATGCAGATTAACACTAGGCGATTCCCTAGGCAGATATTGACTTATATATTAAGGACTATATTAGGGGGAAGCACAGGCGAAGCACCTCTACTTGGGCATGATATCTCTGCGCCCAAGTAGTAGTGCTTCGCCTGTGCTTCCCCCTAATATAGTCCCAAGTCAATATCTGCATAAGAAATCGCCTAGTGTTAATCTGCATCGCTATTTGTACTCGTTGTGAATACGCAGGCCACAAGAAGTAATTAGGTGGTTTTTTTTATTTTTTATATCACTTTTACTCAGGACATGCTAGCTGGCAACAAAGGATTCCATTCATTATGCTAAGCTAAGCTAGCTTCGACCCTGTCAAACTAAAACAATGCATGCACTGAGACAAAAATGCATTTGCCCACCTATCTAAATGTAGGAAAGAAGGTGAATAAGCCCTATTTCAAAAAACGGTGGAGTGTTCCTTTAAAAATAACAGCTGCAGAGAGGAACGTCTTGAACACTGTCGAACACTGCGAATAAATGAACCAAATCAATCCAATTTACTTTTCAGTTTGATTTTAAATGCCTGAACATATGTCAATTAAACCACTGTGCTTTGCCTTAATAAATATAAAGTTACAGTTACAATATACTTTACGGACAGACTTGAAACCCACATTTCCACTGAAATGTTGCAGATTCTTGTGACTTGTGATTCAGAAGTCTTACTCCTAGTTTAGAGAACATATTTTATCATCCAAAGTGATGTTTCTGATGCCTAACTGGCTAGTAATTACATGTGATAATTCTAAATTAATGGGAAATAAAGTAGGTTGAGTAAAGTCAGTTGTGTGAGTACCAGGAGGAGGCAGAGTTTCACGACACTCGAGTTTCTTAGAAACAGCAACACCTAGAAATGAAAAGACAGTCAAAGCTGGTGTTCATACATCACTGCGACTACAATTCAATTATCAATGACAATTATCAGAAGAGTCAAAATCACAGAGACTAAAACAACATCTGAGATTAGAATGTAGTGCAATAAATGATGAATGGAAAGCCTTATAATATGCAGAGGCTTTGTTGTACAAACCATTAGGGGTGAATCTTTAGTCACCTCACAATCCGATTATGATTGACTGGGAATCATAATCCGATTCTTGATTACACTTACCGTATGTGATGTGCAATGACGCCTGTGATCTTCCTTGTATTACGCTTCAACTATAAAAACTTATGTAAGTTTATATACATCAGTGTTTCCCAGTGTAAAAAATCCCACGGCACACCACTATATAAAAATATAATGAAATGCATTGCTTCAAATGGCATATAAATCTAGATATTAGGCTATTTTAAAAGTAGTACTCATATTTGATGTGAAAGTCGAGCGGAAACCTTGTATCCAATTAAACACTGTTGTCGAAGTTGGTATTGTGGCTTTATAATATTAACATTTTATAAAAATCAAGCTCAAATAGAGTTACGAGTTTTTTGACCAGCGAACGGCATTACGTTTTCATCAACGTTCAGGATATAAAGTTCATTGTAGCTTTATATGGTTGCTCAGTGAAATCTCATGATCAAAATCTTATGATACAAAAGATGAAGCGCTATGCACAATTAAAACTCTATATTTGCTTCTAGACTAGATGGCAAAGACTAAGACTATTCTCCGCTCTTCAAATACCAAAAACGTCAGCCTTTATGGACAGTGTTTCTTGAGTAAATAAAACGCTGTACTTACGCAAACATCAGTTCTATTTGTTCCCCTTGCATTGCAAACAAGCAGAGATCTCCAAACTGTGAGCGGTCAATGGAGGCGGGTGGAGTTATGAGGTTTGACGGACAGTTTGAGGAGTCAATGGTTTAGTCAACACCTCTTATAAATGCTTTTTATTGGTTAAATAAGCGTAAAACAACAGACAGACGTAAAGGATGACCAATAGCATTAATTTTATAAAACAATGACAAACTACAGAGAGATTCAATGTTTCGGCCCAACAGCGCAATGCTATATTCTTATTTGTGGCATCTATTTATTGGAATTTGATCATTTTCAACGGCACACCTGACAACCTGTCGGGAAAAACTGATATATACTGTATGTTTGATGGTTTTGTGTGTTTGTGTGTAACTGGAAGCAAACAGAATACAACTCTAGTGCACACAAGTAGTAAAAAAGAAAGAAAAAAAAGCTCTGAATCGATTCATAATTGCTGGAAAAGACAATCACGATTCATCAGAGAATAAAAAATGTTCTCCCACCCCTACATACCATGGTAATGAATGACCACCATAATGGAATATCATGGTAATGCCAACACGGTAGCATCTAAAAAACCAATGCATTTCATAAAAGAGCCCTGAATGCTGTAGATATTCACGGATCTTACCGAGGAACGCGTCCACGAGGCAGCTGACGCCCCTCATCGCTCTGAAGAAGATCTGGGGAAGCTGTTTGAGGCAGGGGTGCTGGATGACCTCGTGAGGAACGCCGTTACCCCCCAACAACTGCTCCTGAAACTTTGGGGTGGAACTCACTATGACGGGATTGCTAAGGTCCACAGGGTTACTGAAGGGGAGAGAGATAATTGAACAACTCGTGTTAGTATCCATGACCAGAATGGACATGGCATTTAAACAAACAGAGCTTGATTCGGTTTCTGAAGCGGGAATCAGGGGGAAAATCAACCTATTAAACACAGAGAGTCAGTTTTACTGCAGACCTGAGCATGTGCAGAAAGCGATACCACGTCTGAGACACACAGTCGTTGTCCATCTCGGCGGGGATGAGGCTGGCGTCTTCGTCTGGCACCTTAAACGGAGGAAACGACGGGCCGTACATGAAGCGCAGCAGCCTGTGTGGACAACAAAACAAATAAGGTCAAACAAATAAAAGCTTCGACATCGGTCTACTTTACAAACAGAACAGCATGGTGCGAGCAACACCAAGGTCACAGAATTCAATGCATGAACTGGTAAAACAATATACCTCGAATGCAATACAAGTTGCTTTGGATCAAAGTGTCTGTCAAATGCATAAACATAAATGAAAAATTGTCTGTCAAATGCATAAACATAAATGAAAAAGTGTCTGTCAAATGCATAAACATAAATGAAAAAGTGTCTGTCAAATACATAAACATAACTGAAAAAGTGTCTGTCAAATGCATAAACATAAATGAAAACATCCTGTGGTCAAACATATCAAACTCACTGGTGATTAAAAATGTGCAAAACTACATATTTTCCCAATCAAACTGTAAGATAATGGAATTATTTTAAAACAATTCTTGTTTTTAGATATTTGAATGAATTTTCAGTATATATTGTGCAATCTCTCTCAAACTGGTGTGATTAAACATATTAGTTTAATTTTGATTTGATTTATTAGACAAAATAATAGTGAAAAATACACTAATTTGTCAAGGATAACAATAAAGTTTAAACAAAACTTATTTCCATTGTGGTCCTTGATGTAAAATTATTCTATTGTTAACACTTTACAATGCATTAGTTATCATGAACTAACTTTGAGCAATATATGTTTACAGCGTTTAACCTTTGTAAATGTTAGTTAATAAAAATATAATTGTTCAATGTTCGTTCATGTTTGTTCACAATGCATTAATTAAAGTTACCGTGAATTAAAAATGTACAACTCTTATTTTTGATGGAACATTGCAGTGTTTATAATAAATGATTTGTCCGTGCACATTATTAGTTATAAATTCATGTTCCTGGTAATCTTGAATCAGAATAACTTCCTCTTGTAGCATCTCTTCTCTTCTCTGATGATGTGGGCGGGGCAATCTGTCACTCACATGAGATCAGCCAATAGCAAACCACAACCATCCAATCAATTCTTCACAGAAAAAAATCAAGCCCCGCCCACATTTACAGCTAGTCAAACAGGTTATATCTCTGAAGCCTAGCAGAGAATGTTTTATAAGCAGCAGGAGAAACATATTCATCTGCACAGTCACGCAGAGCCCAAACACAACCAAAACAATGTTCTTCTGCAAAATGCTAATAAATCTAAGTATTGTAAAGCTGCAGCTTTTGTGGTTATCCACTTCTGCAGACCTACAGTACCCAGTCTCAGCCTCAGACGTCCGCCTGGAAACAAACGCTGTGACGCTGGATTTTCAAAAGTATGTGAAGTTTGCGGCTTTATTGATGCAGTAAACTTGCACAACATCCTTGAATTAATCATTTATTAGATGCACACATATTAGATGCATGCAATAACACGTCTGTTATTGTAGGGACATCGACATTATATTATTACGACGCGGAACAAAAAGAACTGTGATTGGTTGTGTTACATGTCAGTCAAACGTCCATGGCCAAGAAAAGCTGCGATAGAGTCCAAGTCTTAACTTAAGATATTAAGATAATTTTGGATTTTTCACAAATTTGTATTACAGAAGCAAATCTTAAGTTGATTTAGGATTCTTATCCTATCTTACAAAATCTCCTCTTATCTGTAGTTAGGAAATCTTAAACCCCTCCATCGAGTTCGGAAATCAACTCTCAGGTCTGTTACCAAGCAACCAACTACTCGCAAACGGAAAAACTGGAGAATGGAGAAACAAAACAAGTGGTGCTTTTCATTAAGTGAAGTTTTGATAAGCCTGGTAGAAAACCTTTTATTTCACAGGAGTCTGTAATTATTTGTCAAGAGTTTTGTCGTCAAAGTGCAGCGCATCATTTGGGTGTTCACAGCCTTTCCACCATCAAACATCGCTGTTCTTCATCTTGTATCATTAATAAATGTGACGAGACAGGGCTATTATTATGTGATTTTTTTACAGCTGGCTTTCAAATAATTTTGAAGTTAGGACACCATTTGGGTTTTCCTAAATTTAAGACAGTTTTTAGGATTGTTTGTGGAGTTAGGATGCTTCTGTAATACCCTTTTCCTATCTGTAGTTAAGATAAGACTATGCAGTTAAGTCCTAAATGAGGTCCTAACTGAAATGGCCAGTTACCAAACAGATAAGATAAGTAATGTGCACCTTCTGCCGTGAGTCTGAAGGTCTGGCTACGCGAGACTATAGAGTACCTGGAAGTGAGAGCTGCGATCACTTTACTCCACTGTTCCACCACCGGAGGGTGATGTCTCCAGTTGGCCAGCATCTCTCGGGCGGTTTTCCAGTATGGTGGCGTGGGGAAACAGCGCGTACAGGCCAGGAACCAAACCTCAAACAGCACGCTGATCAACTTCTCTGCCAGCTTCTCTGCTATACCACCTACAGGATGAAAATGTGGTGAAAATCCAGCTTTTAATGTTGTTTATGTGTCTATGTGGTGTTTTTAATATTCTTTTAGACAAACCATGTGTAAATTCATAAGTCGACACCATTGCTGAGTATTTTCTCCTTAAAACTGCAGTGAACCAAAAACACGCTTTGAAATCGCTGGTGTTTCTGACGTCACAAACTACCTTGTAACCAATCAGATCAACGTGTGATCGTCAACCAGTGGATCTCTGAGCTGAGTGAGTGAGTGGAGGCGGGGCTCATTTGCATATTCATAGAACGGCATATACTAAATGAGGCACGGGTGTCGAGTTACATTGAAGATATGTTAAGAAAAATTTTTTAAATATGTAATTTTGGTGATCAAAGAGGGCTAAAATGAATGACTACAGGGGGACTTTAAAGCAACTGTGGTTACATTACGACACTTTTAGACAAGAAATGTTCTGCTTGTTTTTGCTGAAATATTTAGTTCAAAAATGTGTATTCAGCTGAAAAAAAAACCCTCCTTCCCTTGTGCTGGTAGTTTTCATATGCAAAAACATTAACCAAAAACTAAATTAAAACCTGACAACATAATATTTCATTAAAATACTACAAAAGTGCATAGACCCCATTAATAAACTCTCATATAGATGTGATCTTGGCAGCTAAAGTTCATTTAAAGCAAAAGTGATTTTTGATTGTGGAAAAGAAAGCAAAGCAAATGTACACATTTCACGGGAGGTTCATTTGCAAACGACACACAAAATGCAGTTTGTTTAGATGCAAAACATGCGCCATCCCTCATTTGTTTGTTAGTCAATGTCAGTTCTAGTTCAACACAGAACTTTGCTCTATTTTGGAGGGAAACAACATTGTGTTTGTCCATGGCATCATACGGACCTCCCACAGTGGGCGGGGCCAGTAGCGTGTCATTGATGCGCAGAAGAAAGAGGAGAAGCACTTCCCAGGTCTCTCTGGCCATGCCGGACGAGTCGCGTGCCAACTTCTGCACTGCAGACAACACTTGCTGACACAATTTAAAGTGCACTAGGCTGAAGTGCTCGGGTCTGGAAGAAAGACACATTCATATTCAATCAAAATCATAAAACACAAACAGGAAGTGCTACAATTAACAACAGTTTGAACACCGACATGTTCTAGTCTGAGTTGTTTTTGATGCATGCAACAGTCAAACCAACATTTATTCAGACACCTTCAACATTTCTCACATTATCACACATAGTTTAGAAAATGGTAATAAAATATGACAAGAACTCAGTTGATATTTCACTGGTTTTGTCCGTCTCACACATGAATTATGTTGAATATCTGTCAGCTGTTAAATTGAACTACACAGTCTGTGTGTAAAAAGAGCATTAGCAATTAAAGAAAAAAACACTTCAGCAAAACATGATCAGCTCAAAGTGTCTAAATAATATTTGGTCCCAAATTTGTATAAATGTCACAGGTAGTCACTGTATGAAGAATTATTGTGTATAATATGCCACAGTTGACTTTATTTTGCTCTCCTCACTTACATTAATGAACTATAGTGTCCTGCACACACTAGTAAAAAAATATCAAAAAACATATCTGGTGTCTGAATAATTTTTGGTTTGACTGTATATTGTAAATCCTGTGTGCATCATGGGCAATTAAACTCATAGTCCAAACACACCTGGGCAGGAATAGGTTGTGCAAGTGTTTCAGGATGGTTTGGACGTAGAGGTTGGGCTCTTTAATGATGGGCTGTGGTATCGAGTCTCTTGGAGACACTAGGGCCATTATCCAGTCAGTGTAGACGTCCACACACAACTTAACCGTTTCTCCATCCAGGGGGAGCGTCAGGCCGTAACACAGCACCTCCATGGTCCATTTCACCTGAGGACGACAAGGACAGCATTAGATGGATAAATAAGCAACTAAACCGGTTTGAGATGGATCAACAATCCTTGAGTTTGAGAGGGAAAAGTTGCAAGATGCATGTTTTTGAGTAAAAACCATAGACTGTAAAAAAATATGGACGTAGTGTCCGTGACGTTGATGTTTCTGACGAGCATTTTTGAAGCCCAAAGTGGGCGGAGCCGGCCGTCGCCATCTTGTTAGCGCGTCAATCCCGGATAAACGAAAATGGGCAAAGTGGCGAATTAGCTGAGGTGACGTGACGCTAACAGACAGCAGACAAACGGCTAGTAGTGACAGCAGCGGCAATCCAAGTGGCCACGCCCTTAATTATGCAGAACTTTAAGGCTTAATATAATTTAAACGGATGAGTTATAAAAAAATTCTCCCCCCTCAAAGTCGTCATGAAGGGCAACATTAGCTATATAGACCAAAACCACTTTTTGCACCAGGCTGTAAACATGTTTTTTTCTGCTGTAAAGTTGGGCATTTTAACATGGGGGTCTATGGGATTGACTCTCTTCTGCAGCCGGCCTCAAGTGGCCAGCCGATGAACTGCAGTTTAAGTCGCTTCAGTGTTGGATTCAAGAGAGAGACGGGAAGGTTGCCGCTTGGTAAAAACACACTGATATAGACAGTTCTGACAATAGGAAAAGATAACAGCGGTGCATTCAACTAGACCTGGGTTATTGCACAATTATATTCAAAATAAATAGCATCGGTCACCATGGACGAGCAATGAGATGGATCAGAGGTCAGGAGAAAAAAAAAAAAAAAAAATCAGAGGCAGAGAGGGAATTGGCAGGATATCCTTTCCTCTTATCACAGTACACAGAAGCCTACAGGAACCATGCACAATGCAATGGAAGTCGATGAGGACACACACACACACACACACACACACACACACACACACACACACACACACACACACACACACACACAAAGGTTTGTAACTAGCACTGAATGACACCCACCCAGATGCACAAACAACAGAGGGAACTAAAAACGCACTCAAACGTTTGCACTAATAACATCACAGCACATCTTCCATTTTAGGTCAATAAGTAACTTAGAAGCGTGTTTTGTTTCTAACCAAATTATGCAAATGAGCAACTGAGGAACCAACACAGCACTGTTCTTTAACTTCCTAATAAACTCTAACTTTATTAGGAACTGCAACATAGAGCTCATACCGTCAATTTGTCAGCCAATTCACAATGAGTTAAAGGATTTATATATATATAAACATCAGTGGTTAACATTACATAAAGAGATGTTTTGAAGTTGCTAAATAAGGACCACAACTTCCCCAAGGATGTGAGTTTACATGCTTGAATTGCATTCATGAATTTAATTTGTTAAAAACAAATTCTGAGTGAAGGGCGGATGTGCAATTCATATCAAAGATGCAAAGCGTCTACTAAAGAAAACATTTATGACCTGCATGAAAAATTATCATCTAAAATGTTTTTTTCTTGTGGAATATTCCTCACATTAAGCAACCAGAT
>CM040828.1:38107993-38140493 GCA_022828995.1 Vimba vimba | reverse complement strand
GCAGTAATCCGACACGGGGAACTGAGACTGAACTATCAGCCGGAGAGTCTGATCTCACTGAACAGAAGACTAGTGAACAGAAGACTAGTGAACAGAAGACTAGTGAACAGAAGACTAGTGAACAGAAGACTAGTGAACAGAAGACTAGTGAACAGAAGACTAGTGAACAGAAGACTAGTGAACAGAAGACTACTGAACAGAAGACTAGTGAACAGAAGACTAGTGAACAGAAGACTAGTGAACAGAAGACTAGTGAACAGAAGACTAGTGAACATGAATCTGAGAAAATATTGATATTATCCAGACACTGCCCCCGAGTCTCGCTTTCTTCACTAATCTAAGATACAATCTGAGCGGTCTGCTAATATCAGAATAAAAACTTTAAAAATGGAGTGGAGTTATAGATTAAAGACTAAAATATGTATATATATATACACAGCACAAGAGAAGTATACCAATGCATATTCATTACATGATGTTTCTCTTGACTTGACTAAATCATCACAGCATTATATATATATATATATGTGTTGGCGAGTACATGAAACGACTAGGGCTGTCAAACGATTAATCGTGATTAATCGCATCCAAAATAAAAGTTTGTTTTTACATAATATATGTGTGTGTACGGTATATAATTATTTTCTATATATAAATACACACACATGCATGTATATATTTAAGAAATATTTGCATGTATATACTGTGTATATATATTTATATTATATATAATTTATATTATATATAAATAACACATTTTTCTTAAATATATATATATATGAATGTGTGTGTATTTATATATAGAAAATAATTATATACCGTACACACACATATACACAAACTTTTATTTTGGATGCGATTAATCGCGATTAATCGTTTGACAGCCATAGAAACGATGTTACTTAGCAATTGGCCAGTGACATTTTTATAAATTCTAACAATGCATGAACGTAAACAAATATAAATAAATAAATAAATTCAAGTACTGCAAGTATCCTAGTAAACATAGTCGGTTCTGTTTTGAGTGAATGTAAACAGTTGAGAAAGTAAACGCATGTGTGTGAGTACATTAGACCTGTGCATTCGCTCTTAAAGTGACAGCAGCCTAATATTCCTGCCGCTGTCCGTTTTTAATTTTAACAACAAAAGAGAAAGAAAAAACACTCACTGCTCTTGACTGAATAACTTTTGTAACTTGTAATAAGGATTAATTAATAAGGATGTTTAATTTATACAATGAAGACTACGCAGTGTTATTTTACATTTGATTACTTTATTAAATTTCAGTACTGTCAGAAAACCTGAAAAGCACTGTTTGTGTCTTTGTTATATTGTATTAATTTGTGCTTTTGCTTGTAATTTGATTAAGCCTAATTTTACTGCTGACTGTTTACTTTAATGTTTTATAAATTTATATTAGTTAGGCTAGTACTGAGTTTTAGCTGTGGTATCGAGATTGGAATAGAATAATTGTGAATTTTCACTGGTATCTAAAATGTTTTTGCAAAACCAGTTTCATGGTCGGTAAAAAAAAATATTCATTTAAATTTACATTTTTATTTATATATTTAAATGTTCTTAAGTCAAAAGTTAGTTTAGGCCCTGTGTGTTTATATCACATACACACTGGCAGACAGTGATTATATCAATAGTAATACCATGGTAATTTGATATCAATACCATTGACTTTAAATGGCACAGTAAAACACAGAAGAATGCCATGGTTCATGTCTAAAAAACAAGGTGGAGTTCTTTTAGTATTATTATAAAGAACTGTGGCTGTACACTGTTTTTGTGCTAATTGATTCATAAACCATGGCACCTAATAATGTTTGGTTAAAATATTCATGTATCAGGTATTTACATGTTAAAGAACACCATGATATCTACTTTTTAGCGCATTTGTTTTTATACAAACAATCTCTGAATGAACCTTCCTAAAAATCATGAGATGTTTTCAATTCAACTTCCGTAGCCGATGTGTTTGTTAGCATCTGTGTTAACCGAGCTGTTACGAGTCACTGAAGCTTAAAATCTCAACACAGACTTCCAAATTCATATTTATTTATTCATTTTACGCCATTAGGCCATGTAAATGGAAATAACACTCATTAAATCAAAGAGTTTGAAACGCTACAGTCTATTAGCAGCTCGCGAGCTAAGCTAACAGACTGATTTCTAATGGTGACTGGGATTAAAACCACGAATTAAACAGATGAGCAAAAAAACACACAAAAAACAGAATTCTCTTCCCAGCTCTTAAATAAACCAGACAACACATACAATATTATCTAGTCTTTGACGTTTTCTCCAGCTTTGGCGCGAGTCAATCTGATACATGTTTGTTTGACAGCTGATTCCAGTCTCACGAGCGCTTCAAAACAAACAAATGACAGCCGTCAATCATCGGTCACTGCTGCTCATCCACTCATCAAAGACATTAACCTTTAAGTCTAATATAGTATTAAATAGCTTTGTATATACAGAAACAGGCCGCACTGCGGGACTGTGGCCATGTCTTGAAATCTACAAAGCTTGCTAACTAGGTAGCGCACTTGGTTTCAAGACAAAGCTACTTGAATGCTGCTAAGTAGGTAGCTAACATTTTTTCATGTCCACTTTGCCTCGGAATACTGGCTAAGCAGGCAGCACACTTGGATTTGATCCTAGAGTGCTCAAACATGCTGTCTATGTAGGCAGCTCACTATATTTTGAAAACGGCCCATGTGACAGTTGTCCGGAGCGGACACACAAACGCAACACGGACATATGAATATACAGCGTTACCTGATTCAGTTCACATATCAATCAGTCGCTCCTTCTGGTGATTTAGCCGGGGAAACGGGTTTGATCGAGCATGTTTGTTGTCGGTAGATCCGATGAGATCAGACCCGCTCCTCCATCACGGGCGGCGGGGGTTTGGCTGGCTTGCAGTGGCTGATGTGAGCGGCGATGTCCGATTCGCGAATGAATCGTTTATTTGAACCGATTCTTTCAAATGATTCAATCGCACAGATTCGCATCACTCGACTGTAGTTTACACACACACCACGCCCGATGGATGTTGAAAACATAAACAAACAGCGCCACATTTTTACACAATTGTCTGTCAGGTAAGAATCATGGTCTTAATCACAGCGCCAATATCAATAAGTATCAAAATCACACCACTGAATACAGTAACAAACGGCCTAGTTTATTTCGTCGAAACCCTTTTTTCACAGACTGTGATGGTGCGTTTTAACGGTCATCAGCATCGTAAATCCTGCAAATATTTTTATATTTTCACTTTTAAAAAAAAAGGTATGTACATTTATATCATTACATTTGCATCCAATGGCAAAAAAAAAAAAAAAAAAAAACTAGAGTGTTTTCGTTTTATGGTTGTTATGACGGTTTTAACGGGCATCGTAAATAAATCCTGCAAAGGTTTATATTTTCATTTAAAAAATGTATGTATATTTATATCACTATACTTTGCATAATATTACCTTTGCATCAAATGGCAAGAACTAGTTTAAACACTGCTATGAGGGTGAGTGATGTAAAGTGGACATCTTTCTCTCTTCTGTCTGACTGCACTTGTCAATCTCTCTCTATTTGTTTCCTCTTTTTGAAAGTTGTGAAAACACTGTTGTGGAGTTTTTCTTTTGCTATTTGAGCAAGGGAACAAAAATGTAGCCTATAAGTCTCATTCGCCGCTATAGAAGTTTACCCAACTATGACGACTATGAGAAACTTACAAAAAAATTACAAAGGCTTTTATATGTTATAGTGACGGCGTCAGACAGTAATAATTTGATTAAGATTATTACACTTAAAGATTAGCATATTCATGAGATGGCATAAATGGTAATAATTTGGCTTGTTATGTCTAAAACAGGGCATTACCATGATAAAAATAAAATCACACATGATAAACGTTTTACTTGTTTTATTCGTAAATACATTGAAAATAAACTCAAAATCTTTGAGTATGTTTGACTTTTAATCTCATTTAGAATATTGATCTTAATTTAAGATTTAAAATGGTACATTTTCTGTGAGCGATAACTTGGTGAATCGTTTGTATTAAAACGGTTCATTAAAACGAAGCATTCTAACGAATCGATTCGTTCAAGTGAATCATCTGACTTCGCTATGCTCCTCCTCCAGGTGCGCTAAAAACTTCTGAGAAGCGGGGAAAAAACATATATTAAGAGAAATATATTCAGGGCAGGTGTTGAATGGCACGCAGTTGCAAAGGATAAAATGTTTTGGGATTGTTTGCTGTATTTGAGTCGCTGTTCTCTATTATGAGTAGCCTAATGTTGACAACAGCGCCATCGTTTGGAAGAGAACATCAAATGCGCCCTGAGCATGTTTTGGCAGACCAAAGAAAATTATTCTGCATGCTATTGTCCTACAAGCCCACATAAGGAAAGTAAAGGCTATAAGAGAACATCAGGAGGATTGAAATAGTTTTTTACTGAAATAGTGTAGATTTTTATTTTTTATATATATTAACCTATGGCCATGAAAAGAAATAGTGTCATGTAAAAGGTGTTATAAAAGCTAAACTATTATAATTTTTTTACTATTCTATTGTTGCGGGCCAAACATTGAATGGAAAGGATGTATTACTTTATGTATTAAAGTACAATAACTTAGTTGCAATGTTGTGAATGCATTTGTCAAGTATTTTTTGATGCACCCCCAAACCACACCCCCACCCATCAACCACGCCCCCACCCACTAACCGCGCCCCAAACCACGCCCCCACACATCAACCACACCCCCACCCACTAACCGCGCCCCAAACCACGGCCCCACACATCAACCACACCCCACCCACTAACCGCGCCCCAAACCACGCCCCCACCTATTACCCACGGCCCCAAACCACGCCCCCACCCATCAACCACGCCACTGTCCTCTTTTCTGAAAACTAAAATATGGTCACCCTATATTATAATGACTTTTCATTCTCAATTCAAAGCAATTATTTTCTTTTACAGCCAATCTGTGAATATGCAACACAATAAAATTGGGTTAATAACGGCATCATTTATTGAAAGAAGTTATTTAGTAGCCCTCACAAACCAGTTGCATAAACATAGCCATTATGTTGTTAAGACTGTACTAGTACTGTACTGTACTAGTATGACCAACTAGTGGTTAGTCAAGGCGCAATAAGTCTTACGTTTTGATATTAAATTAGACCAATCTACATTTTTATGTAACTGACTTTAAGCCATTAACAGTCTTAAAGAAATGCAACCCGCCTGTAACTATAGTGTCAACATAACATTTTAATTATTATTAACTGCAGTTGTCACTGTAAAATCATAATAAATGAGACATTCATTGTGAATTACGTTTATTTAGTTTCTTAGTTATTTATTTTTTATGACAAAAGTGGTTACATTTTATTGTAGCTGTAATTTCTGCAACTATAGTATTTTTTGTCAGACCGTGTGAGATTTTGAAGGCAGTAATGTAGTGAAACTTGTTCTCAAACCCTCTTTCATGGCCTCATTGAACCTTGTCGGCGTGATTCAGCATTCGTAAAAAGGGCCCTTTAGATGTCGGAATCGTTGCAACACTTAATATAGAAACCCGAACAGACAGCTGATATAAATTATTCAAGAGGAGAGTATTTACTGCACCGGGAAAGTGCACATCTGTCTGTTATTTAACCACCTAAACTAATCCTGAAAAAAGATTCTCTGTGTGTTGTCTGATTTATATATATATATAATGTGTGTGTGTGTGGTTTGATTGTCTACAATATTATTGTGCTTCTCTGTTTGGTTAGTTAAGTTCATAAGGTTTAAAAAATAAAGACAGTAAAGTGCCATGGAGAAGGATAGAATCAGCTATTGTACATCCCCATAGACTTCAAGATCTGCCCTTCACAGGTATAGGACGTCGCAACTCGCACCATAAATTTGGTAAGGTTATTTCATCCACTTTAGCTGCATGGTACAGTGCTGAAAAAGCAATAGGCCATTCAAAGAAATTCTCTCAGCAATCTCCTCTATGGAACAATGCTCACTTCTTATCTGATCAACAACCTTTTGTTTACCCTTTGTGGCCGTCTAAGGTTTTTTTTACTTTTTCCAATATTTTTGACGGGACTGGTTTGCGCACATTCCAGGATATCCAAGCAGAATACAGCCTACCTGGCTTTTCTTTTTTCTTGCACCTGAGGTTGCGATCTGCTATGAAAGCTTATGGCGTGCCATGGAATTCTGTTTTGAGTGACCACCCAATGTTTAGCTGGATTGATCCTGTCAAAGATCCTAGAGGGGCGGTCTCAGTAATCTATAATTCTTTACTCAGTAGTGTTCATAAACCTTTAAAGATACTATCAACGTGGGATTTGGAACTTTCTTGGTTAGGATTCCATCCAGACTGGGAAACAGTGTGGTCAAACCTTGGCCTTACTTCTAAAAACCTTAGTCATGTACTTATTCATTTTAAGACTATTCATCGTTTCTACTACACACCTACAAGCGATATCGCATGAAACTTATTCCCAATCCATACGGCAGTTTCTGTAACACTGACGCCACTGGTACATTTCTACATATGTTTTGGGACTGTCCAATGATTCAACCATTATGGAAGTATGTGATTGTTATGTTACATGATCTTACAGGTCTATATTTGGATTTGGACCCCTGTTTACTATTATTGAATGATGATTCAAAGTACCAATTTTCTTTATGCGATAAAAGAGTGTTGATGGCAGTGTTCACAGCTGCAAAAAAAGCTATTTTACAGCAGTGGATAACCCCAGACACAAACCTGAAACAATTTTGGATAGTCTCATTTCATTATATAGTTTGCCTTGAGTGTACAACTGCAAAGATCAATAAGGCAAAGACAACCACTGTGAACACCTGGATGAATATAGCCTCTGCCCTTAAAGAGCTTCTTTGAATACAGTCAATATGAGTTTGCTGCCAGTGTTTGTTAAGTGTGTTTGTGTTCTGGGTGCATGTGTTTTTATTTTACTTTATTTTAATTTTATTTCTATCCTCGTCCGAATGCTCTGTCTGTATGATATGTGTTCATTGATTGAAAATAAAAAATCATAATAAAAAAAATAAGGTTTAAAAAATGTTTCATATAAAATATATTATAATATTATTATTGTAATAAAATGTATATTAAAACAAAACAATACAATTAGGTCTAATTTAGTTTTAGATTTAGTTTGGATATTTATCTTGGACAGGACAGGCTTAATTTAAAATAATAAATAAATATATTATTAGTGCTGTCGAATCGATTATTCGCGATTAGTCACACCGAACATTAAAGTTTTTAAACATTATATGTGTGTGTATATATATATATATATGTTCAGGTGCAGCAATTTCACTTTAACGGCAACGAAAAGTTGAAATGCCTTATTTTCAAAAATGTCTCTGATAATTTAAAGCTAATTTAAAAGAAAAATGTCAGACAGACTTACAGGTTTTTGCATCTGAAGTCTTCATTCATATATATATATATGATAATTATATGATAATTTATGATATATATATATAAAAAATATATATATTATGCATCTCTAAATTTTAGATTTAGATTATATCTATCCTGGACAGAGTGTGTAGTGTGTAGTGTGTAGTGTGCAGTGCAGTGCACTAGATGGCAGCAAGTTAACATTGTAAACTCATGCGTTCTGTGAATGTAGCTTTAGACAGAGCCGTCGCCTTGTGTCGAGGGATACACCCATAAACATGTTGTCCCGGGCCTGTGGATTTACACAGCGTCCCGGACTGCAGGTTCTGCTCATATCTGCTTTCTCATGACAAGATCAAATACAGCATGGTGAGAATATGTAGAAAATAAAATAAAATCACATGGAACAATAATGCATGAGGATTGTTGTGTTTGCTAAGTCTGACAACAAAGAGAGTATGATTTTATTATTCCATAAATGAGCATTGAAGAGAAGTGCATGCAAATGTAAAGCTCTCTGTGTTTCTTCAGTTTGAGTGTGCAGAGAGAAGTATACGATCATGCTCTTTTCTGTGCAGAAATCCTTGATTGCAATCTAACGGTGAGTTTCTCCTTTTCACGGTGAGACCGACCCCCTTATTTAAACACAACCTCTGTGTTTGTGTTCCTGCCTTTAGAAACAAATCATTTACGTGTGAAATCACGCTATAGTGTCTCTTATAGCGTAATAATGCTGCTGATTGCTAGAAAACACAGTAAAGGCTGTGTTTTGTAGGCACTTATCAATGTCATTGAAAATCCTTTAACCAAATCACAGTGAGACACAATAAAGCTGATTTTTATTGTACGGTTGGTGTATTTTTCCGTTTGTCCCTTTTCGAAAACTGAGAGTGACTTTGAATGCAGACTGCTGAACATTTATATTTTATATTAATGTTTGGCTTTGTTTATGGGTCTGGAGAGGGCGGCGGTGAAGAGAGATGTGTGTATGTGTGCACATTCATGAGTCTGTTTATTAAAGGTGAAGTCTGTCATTTCTACACCAGAAGAATCATCAAATGTAATTGCAAAAAATAACTCTTTGCATAGCAAAAATTACGCTATGCAGTTTCTGGGTTACGCAAAATTAATATTTAGGCCTATAAATATGTTATACTCGCTAAATATAAATTATACTTTTAAAACCAAAATGATCATTTTGAAAAAAAAAAGAAAAAAAATAATAATTTATTGTCTTGTTGAATATGATGTTTTACTCTTATTTTAACATACAAAAAGTAAAGGTTCTTTATTGACATTGATCGTTCCATATAGAACCTTTAACATCCACAGAATCTTTTCACTGCACAAAAATGTTCTTTATAGTGGAAAAAGATTATTTAGGTTATAAAGAAAAAGAAAAAAAGAGGTTATTTTATTGACTGATCACTCTCGTTCTTTGGGGAACCAAAAATGGTTCTTCTATGGCAATGGCATCAATGCAAAAAACCCTTTTGGAAAGTTGATTTATAAGAGTGTACACTACATTTTGAAAATGATATGCATTACGATCAATGTTGACTTTGAGCCAGGATGGGAGATAGCAACAAAATTACACACTTCACCTGTAAAGGGATAGTTCACCCTAAAATGAAAGTTAAGTAATCATTTACTCAGCCTGGTGTTTTTCTAATGCAGAATGCGGTTCTGTGTTTTTTTGTTTTTTACCACAAAAGGGGATTTTTTTTTAAAGTCCCGCTCGCGCTCTTCCACATAATGGCAGTGAATAGCGACCAGCAACAAGGTTTTTATTAATAAGAATCAAAACTATCACAGATCCTGTGTTACATGTGTCGTATATTCCAAGTGTTCTGGGGGTTTACGATAGAGTTTGGTGAAAAATAAACTGAAATTTTATGTATTATTTAATGAAAATTAAATAGTGAGAAAAGTGAGATTAATAAATATGCTACATGAAAAACAACACCTAGAAATCCCCAAAAAGTATCCATGTACTTTCTTCACTGAGTTGAATATCTCCAGACTGATACAGATGAGAATGAACACGGTAACTTTTTGTTGTGGCGAAAACAACTGGTATATTCACCTCAGAGAAGAAAGTACATGGATTCTAGTCTAGTTAAAGTCCCCCTGTGGTGAAAATCCAGTTTTTAATGTTGTTTATATGTGTTTTTAATATGCTTTAAGACAAACCATGTGTAAATTCATAAGTCGACTCCATTGCTGAGTATTTTCTCCTTAAAACTGCAGTGAACCAAAGACAGTCTCAAAAACACGCTTTGAAATCGCTGGTGTTTCTGCCGTCACAAACTACCTTGTAACCAATCAGATCAACGTGTGATCGTCAACCAGTGGATCTCTGAGCTGAGTGAGTGAGTGGAGGCGGGGCTCATTTGCATATTCATAGAACCGCGCATACCAAATGAGGCGAGGGTGTCGAGTTACATTCAAGATATTTTAAGGCATGAAGAAAAAACATTTAAATATGTAAAAATATGAGTTTTAAGGGATAAAATTATTATTTTAAGTGCTAAAGTGACGTAAAATATACAACACGTGTCACATGGGATCATTCTGTGATACTTATGCGTCTTTTTTTACAAAGCTTGATGCTGGTCGCTAGTCACTGCCATTGTACGGACGATCGCGAGCGGGACATTTGCTTATAAATCTTCCCCTTTAGTGCTTCAAAAAAGACAGAAGCGCGTATGGCCTTAGAACAACACCAGGGTGAGTAAATGAGGACTCAACTTTCATTTCAAGGTGAACTATCCCTTTAAGGGGAGTTTATTGTTCAGTGGTTTTGAGTTTTAATGACAGCCATCGGCATTAGAGGTTAAATATCCGGCACCTAAATCAACTCCATATCACCTCTGAGTGCAGAAACACAGACGAAGGAGCGACTCCAGGGCCCTTCGAACTCCCACACCGACACTCCACGTCCAAGGCCACTGAAAGCGGTTCAATCGCTCTTGAAACGCTGCAGAACGCCACTCGTTCCTCATTAATTGCCCGTGTTGTTTTAGATCCATTGCTGTTGTCTTGGCAGCGGCCGGACGGCGAGCGCGAGGACGCAGAGACAGTCATAGCTCTGGGGGAGATGAATAATACAACGCTACACTCATTTAGAGACACAGCCAAATGAAAACAAACGCATTTACAGTCGGTGAGACACTGAAGGACAGAAAGCCTGAGAGTTTTGGGTTGATGGTGTTCACTAAGCCAAGCATCGCTATTATGAAATAGCGATGATAATAACTATAATATAACTATACAATAACTATAATTAGAGTTATTGATTTGAAAAACCTATAACACTCTTAGACGAAAAGGTTCTTTATAAGAATCTTAAAGAGTTTCATCAGTTGCTTCATATATAGAACCTTTTCAAATCATAGCATCATGATTTAGTTTTAATATTTTTTTTACATTTTTTATTGAAGGTTATGAATTAAACAGCCAGTAAACAAATGCATTCCTCTTTGTATAGAACTTTTTTTGGCATAAATGTTTTTTTAAAGTTGAGTCAGAGTTGTAAATAGAACTAGAGATGCACCGATATGAAAATTTTAGCCGATACCGATAACCGATAATTCTTTATATTTGAAAGCTGATAACCGATATATTGGCCGATAAATCTTAATCCAAATTTTTATGCAATTTTTGAGAGCCTGATTACAAAAACAAAAGTCTAAGCATTAAAAGCCTTGACCCAAACACACAATTATAATGTTCTCAATATAACTTTGTGTAGTCGATATGACAGACTTAACTGTTGCACTTCACTGTATTTTCCTATTTTTGAAGTGATTCGAATCATATTTCAAGCAATTTAAAACCATCATGGTGAACAGTGCGTATCTAAAGTGTCTCAGCTGAAGGAAATAATACATTATGTATCCGCTTTAATATATCGGGCAAAGTTTCTTATTCGGGCCGATAACGATAGCATGAAAAATGAACATATATCGGCCGATACCGCTAAATAAACCCCCGCTGAAGAGTGTTTAAGTTTGGCATCAAAGATGTTTTTATCACTCTGTATATAATTTGGTAAAGCGTGATTTAAAACTAAAATGCATATTCCATACTGCATGAAAACTGTAATTGCCATGTTTAGCTCTTGATTTTTCTCCTGAATATGAGGAATAAACTGAGATTCTGCTGACCTTGAGTTATAAAATGAGAAGTGTCTCTCCTCAAATACAGCGGGATGTTGAAGTCTCCAAGATGTGCATAATGCATACAATGCGTTTTATCATATCTCTCAATGCCATGCCATAAAGCTATATTTAAACTTCCACTTTAAATATTAGTGGGGATGACGGGCCCCATGCAAATCTGTTATTATAGTAAATTTAATTCCACCATTAAGCTTTTCGAAAGCCTTTTTAATCATCCATTATTCATCAGTATTGTCACTTTCGCTCTTTTTGCTCCACTTAAAAGGTCATCATGTGGAATGAGTTAAGAAACGACTGCGTTCACAGCTGCACGTCAACCATTAGCTCACTAAACATTTGCATATTCTGTTCAGTCACTATTCCATATCAAAACAACAATGAGGTTGGCAACGTGATTAAACATAATTAAGACTTCATTAGAGGTCCTTTGTAAACACTTTCCTCCATAAGGCACTAACTTGCTGGTTTTGCTGATTGCTAATGTGCTTTTGAATAAGTTATACAAGCTGTGACTGCTTTTACCAACCAATTTCACTATTCAAAGAGCAAATGGCAGGTACGTTACGTTTTAACATCACAGTGAACAAAGTATTAGACGGCATGCAGGAAAAACGGCTCATTCCTGAGTGATGATGAACACATTTACATGACATCCAGGCCAGTTTGGTCTTCAGAAATGTGGCCCACCCAAAGCATGATAGATCCCAGCTTGCAAAGAATGTTATGCTATTGTTCACATAAGTTATGAAAACATCATTACTGAAGGTTTAAAACGTTTAGTTTTTTAAAGTCCCCCTGTTGTCAATAACTGTATCCCTTAAAACTCATCTTTGATCACCAAAGTGACATTTAAATGTTTTTTCCTCATGCCTTAAAATATCTTGAATGTAACCCGACACTCTTGCCTCATTTAGAATGCGCGGTTCTATGAATATGCAAATGAGCCCCGCCTCCACTCACTCACTCAGCTCAGAGATCCACTGGTTGACGATCACACGTTGATCTGATTGGTTACAAGGTAGTTTGTGACGTCAGAAACACCAGCGATTTCAAAGCGTGTTTTTGAGACTGTCTTTGGTTCACTGCAGTTTTAAGGAGGAAATACTCAGCAATGCTGTCGACTTATGAATTTACACATGGTTTGTCTAAAAGCATATTAAAAACACCACATAGACACATAAACATTATGGGAATGTTACTTTTTAATGTTCTCTGAACATTCTGAAACAAGTATCAAGGTCAGCAACATTTAAAAAATGAACGTCCAACTAAAACATTTCAGATAAACATTCCATGAACGATGTATAAATAACATTTTTGTGCTAATGATTTGAGAATGTCATTAAAGACCAGATAACTTTGTTTGTTCATAACCTTTGCAGAACAGCCTGATAACATTCCCTGTTAGCTAGGATACTATTTTTCTCAAACACCAGAAAAAATATACCAATATCAAAATTGGTACGTAATTAAATAACCTCAAATGGCACCCAAAGTCTGTTTGTTGATGCAGATTGCACACAAAAAGGGAAAGACCTTGTGAAAAATGCAAATTATCCTAATTCATTCAGGGTCATCATCAGTCAGCCACGTGACAAATTGTGTTTAAAAGTTACCAGGTTGATTTTGTTTTATCATTCTTTCTGAGAAGTAACTAATTGTGACTTATTCTGCATAATTTTGTTATAAATTACTGTATATCCATGAGAAGAACTATATGAACCTTATTTTTCAAAGCTGGAAGGCTTGATTGTGATGATTACGATAATAATAAATTAATATAATAACAAATACTACTTGGAGCAGCAAAATGGACTGTTTTTGTACAGCTAAATAACTTGATTTACATTATATTCTGCTTTGTTGTTGTTGTTGTTGTTGTTTTCTTCTTGTTAATGAAATAATCTTATTTCTTTAGGATGAACAGAAATTCTAATCGCAAACTGTGTCACTAATTTCTTGTGCATTGTTTGCTGGACTATATTTTGAATGTTTAATTTATAAATTTTGAGATTTCAGATTCACCTGCCTCTAAATGTTACATAAAACAATTTTACATGACAGTTTTTGGGCAGAATAAGCTGTAAAGTGAACAAATAGTGGGGCACATTTCAGTGAAGATTGTTTTCATGCTTTACATACAGACTGTTATTGAAGGATAAGAGCCGTTAGAAACTGCAGTATTTTTAACCGACAGAAAAACAGCAAAGAGAACAGGGCGTTTTCACATTA
This sequence comes from Vimba vimba, assembly GCA_022828995.1. NCBI lineage: Eukaryota > Metazoa > Chordata > Actinopteri > Cypriniformes > Leuciscidae > Vimba > Vimba vimba. The sequence goes on along the minus strand of CM040828.1, from coordinate 38,126,619 downwards.
GTCTTAAAAGCACTGCGGCAAAAAAAAAAACAAGAGGCAGAAATATATGCAGAAACATTATAAAACTGTTTTTGGTGCAGGAAGCGCTCACTGACTTTAAATGATATGATAAAAATATATGGTATATTTCCCCTTTACGTACTCAACCTGCAGATCTCCAGCACAGAAGTATTATGAAAGCACAGCTTCTCTCTCACCATCATATTCTGTATCTCTCTCGCTCTTACTCACTCACTCTCACCTGGGGAAACCCCTCCCACTCTCATTTCTCACCAAACACCAACTTTCAGAATGTCTCTACCACCTTTTCTCTTTAAAATAGACCATCTCTCTCTCTCTTTCTCTCGAGTCTCTTGTAAATGTCATAGTGGTTGTGGAAAAATGTATTCTTCCTTCACACATACAGCGGTGATGGACGGTCCAGCTCTCTGTTCTCTATAAATGAAACTAACCTTTACATAAGGCATCATAGTTGATGGCTCTGCAACCACATGAGGGGTTTTCATGAACTAGGCACATTCACTAGACGCTCTTCACAGTAACTAGATTTACACATTTATTAAGAAAATGTGAGTGATGCTTGACCACTTCGATGCTAAGGTGCTGTGTGTGGTTGCGAGGGCATTTCTACAAAGTTTCTAAGGTGTTTTAGTTGCTAAGGTGCTGTGTGTGGTTGCTAGGGCATTTCTACTAAGTTTCTAAGGTGTTTTAGTTGCTAGGGTGCTGTGTGTGGTTGCTAGGGCATTTCAACAACGTTTCAAAGGTGTTTTAGTTGCTAAGGTGCTGTGTGTGGTTACTAGGGCATTTCTACAAAGTTTCAACAGTGTTTTAGTTGCTAGGGTGCTGTGTGTGGTTGCTAGGGCATTTCCACAAAGTTTCTAAGGTGTTTTAGTTGCTAGGGTGCTGTGTGTGGTTGCTAGGGCATTTCTACAAAGTTTCTAAGGTGTTTTAGTTGCTAAGGTGTTGTGTGTGGTTGCTAGGACATTTCTACAAAGTTTCAAAGGTGTTTTAGTTGCTAGGTTGCTGTGTGTGGTTGCTAGGACATTTCTACAAAGTTTCAACGGTGTTTTAGTTGCTAAGGTGCTGTGTGTGGTTGCTAGGGCATTTCTACTAAGTTTCTAATGTGTTTTAGTTGCTAAGGTGCTGTGTGTGGTTGCTAGGACATTTCAACAAAGTTTCTAAGGTGTTTTAGTTGCTAGGGTGCTGTGTGTGGTTGCTAGGGCATTTCTACTAAGTTTCTAAGGTGTTTTAGTTGCTAGGGTGCTGTGTGTGGTTGCTAGGGCATTTCAACAACGTTTCAAAGGTGTTTTAGTTGCTAAGGTGCTGTGTGTGGTTGCTAGGGCATTTCTACAAAGTTTCAACAGTGTTTTAGTTGCTAGGGTGCTGTGTGTGGTTGCTAGGGCATTTCCACAAAGTTTCTAAGGTGTTTTAGTTGCTAGGGTGCTGTGTGTGGTTGCTAGGGCATTTCTACAAAGTTTCTAAGGTGTTTTAGTTGCTAAGGTGTTGTGTGTGGTTGCTAGGACATTTCTACAAAGTTTCAAAGGTGTTTTAGTTGCTAGGTTGCTGTGTGTGGTTGCTAGGACATTTCTACAAAGTTTCAACGGTGTTTTAGTTGCTAAGGTGCTGTGTGTGGTTGCTAGGGCATTTCTACTAAGTTTCTAATGTGTTTTAGTTGCTAAGGTGCTGTGTGTGGTTGCTAGGACATTTCAACAAAGTTTCTAAGGTGTTTTAGTTGCTAGGGTGCTGTGTGTGGTTGCTAGGGCATTTATACAAAGTTTCTAAGGTGTTTTAGTTGCTAAGGTGCTGTGTGTAGTTGCTAGGGCATTTCTACAAAGTTTCAAAGGAGTTTTAGTTGCTAGGTTGCTGTGTGTGGTTGCTAGGACATTTCTGCAAAGTTTCAAAGGTGTTTTAGTTGCTAGGGTGCTGTGTGTGGTTGCTAGGACATTTCAACAAAGTTTCTAAGGTGTTTTAGTTGCTAGGGTGCTGTGTGTGGTTGCTAGGACATTTCTACTATGTTTCAAAGGTGTTTTAGTTGCTAGGGTGTTGTGTGTGGTTGCTAGGGCATTTCTACAAAGTTTCTAAGGTGTTTTAGTTGCTAGGGTGCTGTGTGTGGTTGCTAGAGCATTTCTACAAAGTTTCTAAGGTGTTTTAGTTGCTAAGGTGTTGTGTGTAGTTGCTAGGACATTTCTACTAAGTTTCTAAGGTGTTTTAGTTGCTAGGGTGCTGTGTGTGGTTGCTAGGGCATTTTTACAAAGTTTCTAAGGTGTTTTATTTGCTAAGGTGCTGTGTGTGGTTGCTAGGACATTTCTACAAAGTTTCAAATGTGTTTTAGTTGCTAGGGTGCTGTGTGTGGTTGCTAGGGCATTTCTACAAAGTTTCTAAGGTGTTTTAGTTGCTAAGGTGCTGTGTGTGGTTGCTAGGACATTTCTACTAAGTTTCTAAGGTGTTTTAGTTGCTAGGGTGCTGTGTGTGGTTGCTAGGGCATTTCTACAAAGTTTCTAAGGTGTTGTAGTTGCTAGGGTGCTGTGTGTGGTTGCTAGGACATTTCAACAACGTTTCAAAGGTGTTTTAGTTGCTAAGGTGCTGTGTGTGGTTGCTAGGGAATTTCTACTAAGTTTTTAAGATGTTTTAGTTGCTAGGGTGCTGTGTGTGGTTGCTAGGGCATTTCCACAAAGTTTCTAAGGAGTTCTAGTTGCTAAGGTGCTGTGTGTGGTTGCTAGGGCATTTCTACAAAGTTCCAAAGGTGTTTTAGTTGCTAAGGTGCTGTGTGGTTGCTAGGACATTTCTACAACGTTTCAAAGGTGTTTTAGTTGCTAGGGTGCCGTGTGTGATTGCTAGGACATTTCTACTAAGTTTCTAAGGTGTTTTAGTTGCTAGGGTGCTGTGTGTGGTTGCTAGGGCATTTCAACAAAGTTTTTAAGGTGTTTAGTTGCTAGGGTGCTGTGTGTGGTTGCTAGGGCATTTCTACTAAGTTTTTAAGATGTTTTAGTTGCTAGGGTGCTGTGTGTGGTTGCTAGGGCATTTCTACAAAGTTTCTAAGGTGTTTTAGTTGCTAAGGTGTTGTGTGTGGTTGCTAGGACATTTCTACAAAGTTTCAAAGGTGTTTTAGTTGCTAGGTTGCTGTGTGTGGTTGCTAGGACATTTCTACAAAGTTTCAAAGGTGTTTTAGTTGCTAGGGTGCTGTGTGTGGTTGCTAGGGCATTTCTACTAAGTTTCTAATCTGTTTTAGTTGCTAAGGTGCTGTGTGTGGTTGCTAGGACATTTCAACAAAGTTTCTAAGGTGTTTTAGTTGCTAGGGTGCTGTGTGTGGTTGCTAGGGCATTTATACAAAGTTTCTAAGGTGTTTTAGTTGCTAATGTGCTGTGTGTAGTTGCTAGGGCATTTCTACAAATTTTCAAAGAAGTTTTTTTTTGTTGCTAGGTTGCTGTGTGTGGTTTCTAGGACATTTCTGCAAAGTTTCAAAGGTGTTTTAGTTGCTAGGGTGCTGTGTGTGGTTGCTAGGACATTTCAACAAAGTTTCTAAGGTGTTTTAGTTGCTAGGGTGCTGTGTGTGGTTGCTAGGACATTTCTACTATGTTTCAAAGGTGTTTTAGTTGCTAGGGTGTTGTGTGTGGTTGCTAGGGCATTTCTACAAAGTTTCTAAGGTGTTTTAGTTGCTAGGGTGCTGTGTGTGGTTGCTAGGGCATTTCTACAAAGTTTCTAAGGTGTTTTAGTTGCTAAGGTTTTGTGTGTGGTTGCTAGGACATTTCTACTAAGTTTCTAAGGTGTTTTAGTTGCTAGGGTGCTGTGTGTGGTTGCTAGGGCATTTCTACAAAGTTTCAAAGGTGTTTTATTTGCTAAGGTGCTGTGTGTGGTTGCTAGGACATTTCTACAAAGTTTCAAAGGTGTTTTAGTTGCTAGGGTGCTGTGTGTGGTTGCTAGGGCATTTCTACAAAGTTTCTAAGGTGTTTTAGTTGCTAAGGTGCTGTGTGTGGTTGCTAGGACATTTCTACTAAGTTTCTAAGGTGTTTTAGTTGCTAGGGTGCTGTGTGTGGTTGCTAGGGCATTTCTACTAAGTTTCTAAGGTGTTTTAGTTGCTAGGGTGCTGTGTGTGCTTGCTAGGGCATTTCTACAAAGTTTCAAAGGTGTTTTAGTTGCTAAGGTGCTGTGTGTGGTTGCTAGGACATTTCAACAACGTTTTAAAGGTGTTTTAGTTGCTAAGGTGCTGTGTGTGTTTGCTAGGGCATTTCTACAAAGTTTCAAAGGTGTTTTAGTTGCTATAGTGCTGTGTGTGGTTGCTAGGACAATTTTACAAAGTTTCTAAGGTGTTTAGTTGCTAGGGTGCTGTGTGTGGTTGCTAGGGCATTTCTACTAAGTTTTTAAGGAGTTCTAGTTGCTAAGGTGCTGTGTGTGGTTGCTTGGGCATTTCTACAAAGTTTCTAAGGTGTTTTAGTTGCTATAGTGCTGTGTGTGGTTGCTAGGACAATTTTACAAAGTTTCTAAGGTGTTTAGTTGCTAGGGTGCTGTGTGTGGTTGCTAGGGCATTTCTACTAAGTTTTTAAGGAGTTCTAGTTGCTAAGGTGCTGTGTGTGTTTGCTAGGGCATTTCTACAAAGTTTCAAAGGTGTTTTAGTTGCTATAGTGCTGTGTGGTTGCTAGGACAATTTTACAAAGTTTCAAAGGTGTTTTAGTTGCTAGGGTGCTGTGTGTGGTTGCTAGGGCATTTCCACAAAGTTTCTAAGGAGTTCTAGTTGCTAAGGTGCTGTGTGTGGTTGCTTGGGCATTTCTACAAAGTTTCTAAGGTGTTTTAGTTGCTAAGGTGCTGTGTGTGGTTGCTAGGGCATTTCTACAAAGTTTCAAAGGTGTTTTAGTTGCTAAGGTGCTGTGTGTGGTTGCTAGGACATTTCTACAACGTTTCAAAGGTGTTTTAGTTGCTAGGGTGCCGTGTGTGATTGCTAGGACATTTCTACTAAGTTTCTAAGGTGTTTTAGTTGCTAGGGTGCTGTGTGTGGTTGCTAGGGCATTTCAACAAAGTTTTTAAGGTGTTTAGTTGCTAGGGTGCTGTGTGTGGTTGCTAGGGCATTTCTACTAAGTTTTTAAGATGTTTTAGTTGCTAGGGTGCTGTGTGTGGTTGCTAGGGCATTTCTACAAAGTTTCAACAGTGTTTTAGTTGCTAGGGTGCTGTGTGTGGTTGCTAGGGCATTTCTACAAAGTTTCAACAGTGTTTTAGTTGCTAGGGTGCTGTGTATGGTTGCTAGGGCATTTCTACAAAGTTTCTAAGGTGTTTTAGTTGCTAGGGTGCTGTGTGTGGTTGCTAGGGCATTTCCACAAAGTTTCTAAGGAGTTCTAGTTGCTAAGGTGCTGTGTGTGGTTGCTAGGGCATTGCTACAAAGTTTCAACAGTGTTTTAGTTGCTAGGGTGCTGTGTGTGGTTGCTAGGGCATTTCCACAAAGTTTCTAAGGAGTTCTAGTTGCTAAGGTGCTGTGGGTGGTTGCTAGGACATTTCTACAAAGTTTCTAAGGAGTTCTAGTTGCTAAGGTGCTGTGGGTGGTTGCTAGGGCGTTTCTTTGATGTTTATAAAGAATCCAAACAGAAACAGAATCCTTCTTCATGTCTGCAACTCTAAAGCTAGCATGAGCTCTAGTCACAGTGACGCTTGCTTTAGGTTTGCTGATCTAAATATGAGTTCTTGTTAAGTGCACAGCTCTCTTCTTCTGCGTTCACACAAACAAACAGTAGAAATCTCTGATAAAGAGCGTTTTCTGGTGCTCATCTCATTCAGCGCAGAGCAAATCATCAGCACGCACAAACACGCCGCGGCTCCTGCATTATGCATCACCGTGTTCAACGTACTTTTATTCTCGAAGCCGGAATCCTCCTCCTCACCCGCAAGCTTCTCATTTTCCGTGACAATAAACCAGAGCGCGGGCTGAGACTGATGAAAAACACGATTGCTCCTGATATCTTCTCAGCCTCCGATAAGGAGCGGTTGTGGTGTTTTATGGAATAGGATTGCGCATCATAAAATGGTAGTTTCATGTGATGGAACTGGCTTTTTGGAATAAACTGCGAAATACAAATGCTTACTTTTGACTTCTGTTGTTGTATTCCCATGATGGAGAATATTGAATGATGTTTACCTCAGGAAACTGTGATGAATTGGTGAACTGCAGCCGGTTTTTCTTATTTATTTACTAATATTGCAGCGAATAGCAGCAGACAGCAGCAGCAGACAATCGTAGAAACAATTTTCACTCAGAAATTTCTAGTAAATTTCACAATTAGCTACTCAAATTTAATTAAATATGATATTTTTAAGTAGAAAAACTGAAATAGCATTTTCTAGTGCTGTCAAATCGATTAATCGCAATTAATCGCATCGAACATAAATGTTTGTATATATTTACATGTGTGTTTATGTATTTAAATATATATTATATAATATATATATATATATATTATGTTTAAATGTATATTATAATTAAATATATTATATATATAGTAAGATGCGATTAATCACGATTAATCGATTTGATAGCACTAGTATTTTCTTATAAAATATTCTCCATTGTCCAATTTTTATTTTATTTTTACAGCATACACTCATTATGAGTTTTGCCAAATGATTGCTATCCAACCTCTGAACAATACTTTTAGAGCATTTATGAATATGTTCATGTTAATTTATAAATTTACTAATGCATTTCAACATTTCATAGTTTAATAGTTTAGTTAAAGTTCTATTATTAACTTGAGTTAATGTATTATGAATGAACATGAATTAACAACAATAGTATTTTAACTTAATTAAAACCCCAATCAATAAATGCTGTAAAAAAATGTCATTGTTCATGCAGTAATGTAAATGATTCGAACTTTATTATAAATTCCTATCTCATTTCTTTTAGTGAAATTTGAGTAAATAATGAAAGAAAATGAAAAATTAATGAAAAGAAGTTTGTATGGTGCCATCAACCAGAATGAAACCCTGAAATTGGTTCAAAATTCATTAATCCTGATCAAAATAGAGTAAATCACCTTTTAAAAGTAATTTGACTCTTCAAATAAAGAATGTATCAATTACATCATTACACCAGTAGGTGGCGACAAGTGACTTAAAACATTTGTCGTTTGTCATTGAATCATTCATTCAAGAGATTTGTTCAAAAACTCTGATTCATTTAGTAATGAAACAACTTAAGTCTTTATAAATGAGTCATTGAATCATTGACTCAATCAGATTTTTTCAAATTAAATATTAGACTGCAGCAATTAACATTTAGTCAGAACCTCCTTTATCCAGTTACATTAAGTTTAACTAACCCATTTGTCTCCATGTTTAGGATCACTAATGCCAAACCACATAACTTCATAAGCCGTCAGATTAACTAGTGCATGAAGCGATTGCTTATGGCACTCGCATAGATTGTGCCTGAGCATAACAGCACACGAACACAACATGAGAAAGTCCTTTTTTCTGAACTTTATCACAGCTAAAATCTTTCCAGTGCAATTACAGCTCTTTAGAATCAGGTAACCTTTAGATGATTTCAGATGTGAGTCATCTTCGTGTAATTTTAGCTGCTGTGCGCTTCTAACTTGATTGGCTTTGAAACAGACAATTAGATAAATATGACACAAAATGACGTGAGCTGGATTGTGATGGAATGGGCCGTGGACTTTGCAACATGCATTCAGTCTGCAAAATCATTCACAAGCATCACTATTATGTATTGCTCATATTTAACTTCTGCACGTGACGTCTCTAACTTGTTGCTGTGCTGTTGTTTTTCCGGGATTGGTCTTGCAATTTTGCTGCCAAGATGTAAAAATATGCAAAAATAACATTGAAGTTGAGCTGCACGATTAATCGTTAAAAGATGGCGATCTCGATTCAAACACCCACATGATCTTACTCCTGAATGACTGTGATTCAGCTCTGTATATAAAACCTTTGAAGTACGATCACAGTGAACATTCAGTTGTCACGTATAGGTATGAAACAGCTTCACAATCAGTCTTTTCAACCACATAGATCATTATTTCTGTGTTATACATTTTTACTGGGATAAAAGTTTTTAGTTCAGATATAAACTGTCTACAGAAGTGATAAAAAAAATCACCTTTTGAAAGTAACGTGACGCTTTAAAATAAAGATTGTATTGATTGCATCGTTACGCCAGTGACTTATTTATCATTAAATCATATCATTCATTCAAAAATGCTGATTCATCCAATAATGAAACAAGTGAAGCCTTTATGAGCGAGTCATTGAATCATTCATTAAAATTTTTTTATCAAAAACACTGAATCATCCATTAATGAAACAAGTGAAGCCTTTATGAGTGAGTCATTGAATCATTCATTCATTCAAGAGATTTATTAAAAAACACTGATTTATCCAGTAATGAAACAAGTGACATATTAATGAGTGAGTCATTGAATCATTCATTCAAGAGATTTATTAAAAAACACTGATTTATCTAGTAATGAAACAAGTGACATATTAATGAGTGAGTCATTGAATCTTTCATTCAGATCGAATATATTTTTTTAAAATGTATTTATTTAAATAGACTGCAGCAATTAACATTTTACAGAACCTCTAGTAAATTGTTATTTTGTCTGTTCAGAATCATGGGAGAATCGCGATTTCCATTATAATCAATAAAATTGTGACTTGATTCATCCAGAATCGTGCAGCTGAACGAGAAACTCAAGCCACGCCTGGACAAACACCATGCACTTTATGCTCAGAGAATACCATTTGTTCAGAAATGTCTGAAATCATATCTGAGTAGTGTTGTATTTTATACTAGTACTAATTGATAAAGACTTCACGTCTGTTAAGATTCAAGCATGTTCTGTATAATATGCATGCATTTAAATGCCACTGAAAGGCATATTTCCTTTCTTTTCTTTCATTTCTTCTTTTATAAAGGTACGAGCAAGGCCAGATAGAGCCTAATAAAGAGGCAAATTGCGATGCTAATGCATGCATTGTTTTTGTGCTGTGGAACAATGCGGCATAATGGAGCAAATGTCTGAATTTTCTGCAGAAAATGGAGCCACATGTTTGGATGATTACTGTGGGAAAAACTTGAAAGAGGCTTAATTGTACTGTATACATATGGTAATCATGATGATAGAGAGCGATAACCGTGCAACATCAGAAAAAAGCTTCCTCTTTTTTTTTAGTTCTCGGCCTCAAAGACAGAGACCACAATATGATATCAGATCTGTAAATATTACAAATGCATGTTATAAACCACAGTTTATCTTATGAAACACGAAGTAACTTCAAGCAATCAAACTTTTTCTCTTAACCACTTTGAGTTAGGCACGTTTGAAGCAAACGTGCCTAACTTAAAGTGGTCTTGGTTTTTCAGTGACATATTTGGCAATATGTGTAAGACTGAAACTTGATTGGTGGTTGTTCAAAAGCCATAATGACCTTTAAGAAAAGACTGAAGACCTAGCTAAACTTCTGCGCGGTCCTGTACCCGTGCTGTCAATCAGCTCTAGCATCATGCTAATAACCCATCGCGGTGGAAAAACCCCAGCTTTACGTGCTCTCGGACATATCTAAGGTATGGCAGTGCTGGAGAAAGGTTAAAACAACTGTCATGTTCAATTAGCATGTTTCAGTTCACAAATGAGCTAACAAAGCAGCTTTTGAACAGCCGTTTAACCTCATTCTGATACATACTGTATGCTAAGCTCTTTTGTGTGTGTGTGTGTGTGTGTGTGTGTGTGTGTGTGTGTGTGTGTGTGTGAGTGAAAAGTTTTGTGTATTTGTGGCACGTGGGATCAGTGACCTTTTGCTGGTTTGTGATTAAATTATGATAAATGCTTTTAGAGGATGATGGAACGAATAGTTATTAGCATTTTGTTATTTTATTATACAGATAATAATCAAATATTATACAAATAATATTATACTTTTCTTATTTGATTTTACAGGTTATTGTCTTGTGATTGCGACGGTCATGCATAGTTGGGGTTATGACATGATCTTGCGCATTATTTACAGCTGCTTTTGTATTTGATGTTTATTTGATTTTATAGATAATTTTCATAATTGCACATTTTCAATTAATCAATAAAAGTATTTGCCATTTTCATGTTTTTACATGAAAATAAGTCCGGTTACACTTTATTTTAAGGTGTCATTGTTACAGTGTAATTATATATTTAAGTACTGAGTAATATTAAGAAACTACATGGTTAGGATTTATGTTTTTTGTTTGTTTTATTTTTTCTGTACAGAAAAAATATTTTATAAATTAAATATTATATGCTTTGCATTTATTTATTATATGCTTTGCATTTATTTTTTCTGTACGGCACTTCGGTTGTTTTAAAGTGCTTTATAAATAAAATTTGATTTGATTTGATTCTTTGAACTTACATTACTATACACAATTAAACCATGTGTTAATTGCAGGTTTTCTTTCTTTTTTTAATTTTTTTTTTTAACAATTTCACTTCATTTCCCAGAATGCATTATTGTGTTGAATTTGTTTGAAATGCAAAAAAAAAAAAAAAAAATTATTCCAATAACAAATTTTAACTAGAAATGTTTTTGAAATGTAAACTTAAAAAAAAAAAAAAAAATGGTAGGATTTGGTTTAGGGTTAGTTGCAATTATGCATAATTTACTGTTGTTAATATGTCAAGTACATGTAACACATGTAACAAGGACACAAGTGTTACCGTAAGTAAAATAAAGTGTTACCGTAAGTTCTAAGGGGAAAAAGTTACATTTCCGACACCGTACAACCCAACATTTATTATCCAACGAACAAGTGTTAAGCTTAATCAAATCAAAACATGTCAGCCTCTTGTTTTTGTCGTGCAACAGTCTTGACACCTGAAACTGAAATTAGCAGATGAGCATGTCAGAATATGTCAGGTGTGAAAACCAAATGGGCATGTGATTTCTTTTTTAGGCCCGAACAACACTGAGGTGCGAACTAAATGATGCAAGAAATATCACCACTGCTTTTAATGTAAGACCTGCACAAGGTGCTTCACGAACACCAACTTTCATTATGAACTCAGTGCTGGTACATCAAAGAAACAAAGCATTACCCACGCTAAACTGCTTCTAAAAGTCATTTAAACTGCATTTTATACTTCTTTCTTACTTTTTATGGATGCATTTTTAAAATAATAGCTGAATTATGTTAACATTTGAAAATTTAAATACATTTTATGACCTGAGATAAAGCTCGAAGGTGATTAAACATGGTGAAAAACCTCAAATCTACACATTTTCTTATACATTCAGGTAAAGTGGAACCTATAATGTGGGTGTTAATTAAAAAAAATATGTTAATTTCTCTACCTTAAAGAGTTTTCGACTGTGCATATGAAAGTCTTTTAAAACAGCATTTTATAGGCCTACTTCTTTCTGACTATTTATGGATGCATTTCTAAAATAATAGTTGAATTATGTGAATATTCGAACATTTAAATACATTTTAGGACCTGAGATAAAGCTCCAAGGTGATTAAAAATGGTGAAAAACCTCAAATATACATATTTTCTTATAGATTCAGTATAATGTGGGTGTTAATTTAAAATATATGTTAATTTCTCTACCTTAAAGACTTTTCGACTGCGCATCTGAAAGTCTTGTAAAACAGCATTTTATACTTCTTTCATACTTTTTATGGATGCATTTTTAAAATAATTGCTGAATGATGTGAATATTTGAACATTAAAAAAATAAAATAAAAATTAGGACCTAAGATAAAGCTCAACAGTGATTAAAAATATAGAAAAACCTCAAATATACATATATATTCAGGTAAAGTGTAACCTATAATGTGGGTGTTAATTTAAAAAATATGCTAATTTCTCTACCTTAAAGACTTTTTGACTGTGCATCTGTTCAAATAAGCCTTTCCTAAGAAATTGAGTGTACTTCAAAAAAAAGCTGTGCTTTAAGTAAAACTACATTTCCTCTTGAATTAAAGAGAAAATCCGGCAGATAGTGTCCTGCGCTTTAAAATGAAATTAAAAATGCAGTCTTTGATGTTTTCCCCTCGTTTCCCCTCTCCTTCCTCTTTTTTTAAAGCATGCACATATTTTTTTTCCCTCTCTTTTCCATGGTTTTCTCTTTGGTTTGTTCCAAATTCCGAACCATCTGTGGGTATGTGATACTTCTCTTCAGTACAATGAGCCTGGGCAGGGAGGCAGTGTTTCCCATAATCCTCCAATTCATTCAACTCTCACATCATATCATGCAAATGGAGCTTGCTGTCTCAGGACCCGCAATCCTGTTCCAGCCGTATGCCTGAGCCTTGTGCGATACAACAAATTTATTATGCATGCATCGCACTAGGCTTATGGTAATAAGGTATTAAATTAGTGCTGGACATTATTGCTCCCCCAGATCATTTCTGTTTCAGAGATTTTTCATAAAAGACATTGGATGTGAAGGGAAACAGATTGGAAGCCAGATGAGGTTGACGTTCATTTTTTCCGCGCCTGTATTTGACATTTCGGATTGCTGCCGTTGCTTTCACAGCTCTTCTTTTTTTAGGCTTTTTAAGCTTCTCGATTGGACAAACAGTCACAATTTTCACCTGTTATGGTTCAGATGAAATCAGATTTGTCGTCGGATGCGGCGCGTGTAAATGCACAAATTAGACCTGCCAGTTTTGGTTGAGTGAATCGTTGTGGATTCGCACTTTAATTCCAAATAGTGTTTTCTTAATGGATTGTAAATACGCCACTGTAAACATTACACCAATCAGCTCAGCCCGACACATTCTCACATAACTGTGCATGAAAGACTTCAAGATGTTTTCTTTCCCTTTTCTCCTTGGCCTTTGACACTTGACGTTGACATTTTGTTTATTTTGAATTTTTTTATGATTTTGTCCTATGTCGCTTGATTTGTTTTATCTGTATTATATGCTTTGCATTTATTTTTTCTGTATGCCACTTCGGTTGTTTTAAAGTGCTTTATAAAAAAAGTTTGATTTGATTTGATACATTGAACTTACATTACTAAACACAATTCCCATATATGTAGATTCAAAACATCTGTGTTAATTGCAGGGTTGAATATTTTTTTAACAATTTCACTTAATTTCCCAGAATGCATTATTGTGATGAATTTGTTTGAAATGCAAAAAAAAAAAATTAAAAAAAAATTCCAATTACAAATGTTTTTGAAATGTAAACCTCAAAGGTTTAATGGCCTCACAGGCATAGAGTGCAACAGGAAGTAAAAACTCTATTCATTTTCTCCATAGGGAAATTTACTTTTAGCAATAACTTAAAACAATAAACCTTTAAAGAAATAAAGCATAAATTAATAAAGCATAATTCAACTTAGTTTTAAAACAATCATGTTTAGCAACTGAATATGTGGTGAAAAACTACATTACCCATGATGCACTACAGAAAATCCCACCAATCAGAGTCAAAACAAGCAAAGCTTTCCAAAAGAGCTCTTTAGCTCCGCCCACTCCCATGAACATAAGTACTTCCATATTTAAATAATTATATATATATAAATATTAATATGGAAGTACTTATGTTCATGGGAGTGGGTGGAGCTATATACAATGCAATGCATAAGTGAATACACCCATGCTAAAGTTGACTAAAAAGAGGAATAAAAAAATCATATTTTGGAAATTGAACTTAATGCCTTAATTTAAAAAATTAGGAAAAATCCAACCTTTTTGGACACCAATTTTCTTTGTGAATGAATAATGTATCGTAAATAAATAAATGTTCTTCCTTAAAATACAGGGTGCATAAGTTAGTACACCCCTATGTTAAATTCCCATAGAGGCAGGCAGATTTTTATTTTTAAGTATTTTTTTTATTTATTAATTTTTAGGATACTATGCATCCTGATAAAGTTCCCTTGGCCTTTGGAATTAAAATAGCCCCACATCATCACATAGCCTTCACCATACCTAGAGATTGGCATGGTTTTATTTCAGTTAGCCTAAAAGCTAGTTTGATTTGCATTGAGAGATGATCTTATGGAAAGTACTCCATGCCAATCTCTAGGTATGGTGAAGGCTATGTGATGATGTGGGGCTATTTTAATTCCAAAGGCCAAGGGAACTTTATCAGGGTGTATTAACTTATGCATTGCACTGTATATATATATGCAATATATTTTAAGTGTTTTTGCAAAATATGCATATATATATATATATATATATATATATATATATATATATAGGTATAGAGGTATCTATATATGCATATTTTGCAAAAGAACTTAAAATATATTGTTTTTTATATAAAAAAAATTTGCTGCCTTAAATTTTTAAGTACATTCAACTTAGTTATATAAGTAATTTCAACTTAAATTACATTAAAAAATTTGTTAAATCTTGTATAACGTATAAAAAACTTACTTTGATGAGTTAAAGCACATGTTGTCATCGTCATAACTTATTGATCATAACATTTTTAAATATAACAGTTTTATATTTCTCCATCGGTTTCACAATGCTTCTTGGGATTGTTCTTTCTCTAACTAAAGCCGTCAAGTATTTTCGTCCAATTTTCAAAAAAAATTTTTTGGCTTCAAATCAAAATTTGTGACGTTATGATTGGTTGACTTGGTTCATGGCTGATATTCATGGCTTTTTAAAAATCCAGAAATGAAAGGAAAAAAAAATACTTCCGGAGTCAACGCCACTGAAAAAGTGGGCGGGAACTAATGCATTATAGATATGTTTAATCATATATAATAAACTAACTTTTTATGGATCAAGGTGTAAGAACACTTAATTTCCCAGAATGCATTACCTGTGTTCAATTTCTTTGAATTACAATTCAGTAAATTCTTCTTCCTCTCATGTGTTTTGTGGCTATTAATTAAACATTAATAAGGCCTACCGTAGGTTGGCAGTTCAAGTTTAAGAACAACATTAATATTTCAATAATGAATAATTATTAAAAAGTTAGAATGTTTCTGCCATGTTATAGCACATGTAGGTCGCAATATTTCGTTTGCTATAATTCCATCACACAAAAGCCCCATAAATCATTATAGATCATGAATATGCAACATTTGATCAATCACTGACTGGTCCTGACACTGATTTATACAGCTAACGTGAGATTATACATTTAGTTGGCTCTGAAAAGAGTCTTACTTCATTATATTTATATGACAATCTCACAATAACAAGCGGAGGAAATCCCCGGGATCCACTGGGATCGTTGCGGCAGCGAGTAAACACTCATTATCAACTTCCTGAAGAACAAAAACCATTAGCAAACATCTTGTTTCATAAAGTGGAGCAGCGTTGGTCTCTGTGATCGCAGGTTTAGCTTCACAGGTTAGAAATTAGATTTTTGGGGCAGCAGGAGGCTGATTTTTAGGGTCACGCATGCAAAGAAGCAAAACCATCACGAGTTTCATAACTCGCTATTATGCTCTTTTGTACATAATCTGGTCGGACAAAAAGTGACGCCTCTGCAGAAAGCCTCCAAGGTGTCGTGTGGCGGTAAACGCTTGCAAGAGCTTCTCAGATCACGGCCAGACTTCACCATACTCAGCAATGATGCCCAGACCTGAACTAAAGCAGAGCTACATCGACTGCATTTAATCGTGTTCAATTCCACTCAGTGGGAGTCGCTTTAACTACAGTGGTTTGGTTCTTCACAGTATCGTTAGACACTTTAAAGGGTTAGTTCACCCAAAAATGTCAGTAAAATTCTGTCAGTAATTACTCACCGTCATGTTGTTCCGACCCCGTAAGACTTTCGTTCATCTTCAGAACACAAATTAAGATATTTTTGATTAAATCTGAGAGCTGGCTCACTCCTCCATAGGCTTCTCTGTTATTGAAACTTGCCGGCCCAGAAAGTTAGTAAAGACAATGTTTAAAATAGTCCGGGTGACTACAGTGGCTCAACCTTAAGTTCATCAGGCGATGAGATTACACAGAGAAAGTGTGAACAGCCGGACTGAGTAATGTCAGTGTGTGGAGAGATGATTCTCCTGTGCTTTAATCATCGCTGGAGTTACATGAGCAAAACCTGATGATCGTGACAAGAACAGCATCAGTCACATGATCAACGACACTTATTCACTTACATCGAATTAATCACCTGGAAATAGTACAGAATCTTTCAATATTTTAAATTAGTAATATGTATTTATATTATATTTCATGTAATATATTTAATTATATGTAATATAATATATGTAATATATATAATATATTTAATCAATAGAATAAAATATTAAGTGAATCAATATGAAATGAAACACTAATATTAAATAATAGTAATAAATATTAAGTTTAAACTCAAATAAAATTATAATATTAAAAATAAATTAATATGTTATATAAACTAAATTAAATTAATATTAAATAAAACAATAATATTAAATAGTATTGTAAATAATAGTATTAAATAATAAATATGAACAGAATCTTTCAATATTTTAAATTAGTAATATGTATTTATATTATATTTCATATAATATATTTAATTAATATAAGGTTATAAAACCTTAAATATAATATTAAATAATCATATAAATCCATATTAAATAACACTATTAAATATTATATATAAAATAAATGTATTTAATATGAAATAAAACAATGGTATTAAATTGTAACATAAATAATAGTGTTAAATATTAAATAAATTAATAATAAAGTACTGTTAAATAAATCAATAATATTAAATAATATTTGTACACATTAAATGAATCAATATTGAATAAAACACTAATATTAAATAACAGCATTAAATAAATATTAAATAAAATAGTAATATATAAATAATAGTATTAAATATTGAATAATTGAATAATAAATGAATATTAAAGAAAACATTAATATTAAATAATAGCATTAAATATTAAATGAATCAATAAATAAAACTATTAATCAATAGTATAAAATATTAAGTGAATCAATATGAAATGAAACACTAATATTAAATAATAGTAATAAATATTAAGTTTAAACTCAAATAAAATTATAATATTAAAAATAAATGAATATATTATATAAACTAAATTAAATTAATATTAAATAAAACAATAATATTAGTATTGCAAATAATAGTATTGAATAATAAGTTAATCAATATAAAAATGAAATATGAATCAATTATCATTAAATAAAACAGTAATATTAAATAATAATATTCCACTGTTTATTTTTCTGTAATAATTAGTATTTCTCAAAATCTTAAAACGTTGTTTATTTCAAGGTTGTATATTTCCAGCCACACAGCGTGACTCATGAGCGCATCACGTCATAATAACCATTATTTCTGTAATTCTGTCGCATTCACTCAGATTTAAGCCTCGCATTAATAATGTTTTCATGACTAATTAATAGTTTTGCACCTTGCCAAGAATCGTTTTCTTCCACCACTAATTCTAATTGGTCCAATTAATCATGCAAAAGGTAATTAGCATAGTCAAATGAGACGTGAAGCTTGTTGGTGCTCGGGGGAATTTGCCATGTTTTTTTTTTCTTTCCTCTTTTTGATACAAATAAAGAATTAGTCAAGGGTGGTGGTAGATGGGATCCCGGGCGTTCTCGCCATAATACTAATGACCGTGTGTCTTTGTGGCGCGACGCGTGGGAATGACAGATGCATTCACGCAGGGAACTGGCACGTCAATAGAGGAGCGCTCAGTGAGGGACGTGCAGATGCAGGAGAAGAGTTTAAATAGAGATGAGAGGTGAAAAGGAGAATGTAAAGCTTGGACCTTTTTGTGCCTCGCACTCAAAATTGATCAGTTTGTCAAAGGATTGAAGCGTTAGATCATTTCTTCGTCTTTAGACTGAGACGTTATTGTAGGAGGAAACCTTGAAGGAAACTCGAATCATTAAGTGTGTGTGTCCTCTCTGATCTGACACATGTGCTTTGATTTAATTAAAGAGTTTGCTGAGAAATACACCTCAACGATGTCTCAAACTGGGCTCAAATTTTGCAAGAGTTGTTTTTTTGTCAGAGAAGAAGTTGATTCGTCGACGAGACCATATTTGACAACTTACACTATTAACAATAAAGCTTCTTTACTGGCATTGATGGTTTATTTAAAAACATTTAACATTCCCATTGAACAAAACATTCATTTGAGGGGGAAAAAAAAGGTTCTTCTTCACACTAAGAACTGAAATGGTTCTTCTGTGGTTGAAAATCCAGCTTTTAATGTTGTTTATGTGTCTATGTGGTGTTTTTAATATGCTTTTAGACAAACCATGTGTAAATTCATAAGTCGACTCCATTGCTGAGTATTTTCTCCTTAAAACTGCAGTGAACCAAAGACAGTCTCAAAAACACGCTTTGAAATCGCTGGTGTTTCTGACGTCACAAACTACCTTGTAACCAATCAGATCAACGTGTGATCGTCAACCAGTGGATCTCTGAGCTGAGTGAGTGAGTGGAGGCGGGGCTCATTTGCATATTCATTGAACCGCCCATGCATACTAAATGAGGCAAGGGTGTCGAGTTACATTCAAGATATTTTAAGGCATTTCAAGGAAAAATATAACATTTAAATGTCATTTCGGTGATCAAAGATGAGTTTTAAGGGATACAATTATTGACATGGGACTTTAAGAGTGTAACCTAAAAAGCAACTGCATTAGTAGATTAGGATATCATATCATTTAA
>CM040828.1:38082993-38092993 GCA_022828995.1 Vimba vimba | reverse complement strand
AGCTGAAATAAAAAAATATATAAATATTAGAAATTAAAATGAGAAATGCCATCTTGGCAAGTAAATAAATAAAATAAAAAAATAGTTGAAGTACTAAAATGACTAAAACTAACACTGAAAAAAATAAATAAAGCTAAATAGAAATGTTTTCTTTACCTAATAAAATTGACAAAAGCACAAATTAAAATGAAAAATGAAATGTTTTTTATAGCTTTATTTTTAGTTATCAATAACAACCCTGGTCTTGCCTGCGATCTGTTGCACTTTTCCAAGTAGGACGTTGGAAATTCCGACTTTCCAAGAAAGGAGCGCAGCGTTAATCTCGTAATGGTAGAATTCCCACGGGATGCTTTATCCAGGCCGACTCTGGGTGCGCTTTGTCTTCAAACGTTATGTTCTCCGACAGTATATTTTTCTTGTGTTTCAATATATCTGATGGATTTAGATTAGACCTGCATCGGTTTGTTTTTTCTTGATATTTCTCAGGCCGGAATGAGATTACATTCCTTGCTTTTTGTTTGCCAGAAATCTAATTTAGCAGCAATCCAATCGGAGATATCTGTGTTTAATTCGATTGAATCCCAGAGAGTCCTGTGCGTTCCTGCCATAATGCAATTACAAATATCACAATTCTTATTTTCTGTGGGTCTCAAAGTCAGTTTTACGGGACAAATTCAAAGATGTTGACTAAAAAGTGCTTCATTAAGTCACAGCATGTATTGTCATTTCAACAAAGGCCACGTCAGATGTTTATCTTGCTTTTAGTTTCACAGAAGCCTGATGTTCACTGCGTTTAAGAGAGTCAAGCTTCTGATCTGAGCTCCTCGATTCACTCACACAGACGTTATGAACAGCACACCTGCACTAAAAACACTATGCTGCTAAAACGATAAGATCAGATGACAATACCATGGTATTGTGATGTATACAATACCATGGTATTGCATCATATACCATGGTATTGACATGGTACTAATGTGGCAACCTGCAAATCTTACCTTAAAGAGCTATTCCACCTGTTTTAACCCATTAACAAGAAATATTGTTGGAATAAATTAATGTATTTAGGTTGACTTAGGAATGCTAAAAAAATATTTGACTTGAATAAAACTAGTTAATTTAGATGTTACTATTTTTTTTTTTCCAGTGTGGAAACAGCTTTGATATTGTTAACTAAAAGCATTAAAAATCATTTTGATAATAAAAAACAAATTTTAAAAATAAAATATAAATATTAGAAATGTCGCATTGGCCACTAACTGAAAATAAATAGTTGAAGTACTAGAATGACTAAAACTAACCCTGAAATAAATTTCAGCTTAATAAAACCAATAAAAATGACAAAAGCAAATAGCAAAATTACTAAAACTTAAACTAAAATTTTAATTCCAAATAGTAATAAATACTATAATAGCATATAAATAAATAAATAACACTGCCTCGCAACGGCTTAGCAACAACACCCTAAAAATAATTATTTTTAAAATTTTAAATCATTTTGTTAATTGAAATAAAGCTGAATTTTTATTTATTTATAAATATTAGATGAAAAGTTAGAAATGTTGCCTTGGCAAACTAACCGAAATAAAATAAGTTGAAGTACTAAAATTACTAAAACTAATGCTGAAATAAATGTAAGCTAAATAGACAAAAATCGGTGTATCGTTCATTTGTTTTTTGATTTAATATTGAAAGTAGAAAAATGAGAAAACTGCGTCTTTTTCTTTCTTTTTCTTTTATTTAAAAAAAAAAAAAAAAAACGTTTTTACATTCACCGGTAGAAAAAAAAAAAAAAAAAAAACCCAGCTTGAATGTTGGATCTACATGTGGGCGGGAATGAAACGCCCCTTTCCGCTGATTGGTCAACCAAAGATCAGATTATGATGTCATCAGTTTGCAGATTGCATGTGCATTATCTGTAAAGATGACTTCTTGTTTTCCCTCCTCCTCCTCCTCCTCCTCCTCATGTGACCTTTTCTCTTTCCTTCTCCATGTTTGGTAAAGGTCACATTTGTTGTGATTCCTCAGTGTGGATTGTAACGTGTCCGTGATGCTGTCAAAAACGTGGAAAGGCCAAATCATCATGATGAGGTTTATGATTACTTATTAACGTTGTGTTTCTTTTCTCTTGTAGGGACTGACAGTTTATAATATCATCTATGCGTTTTACTAAGCGGGTCACATGATCTTCTGCTGTGATGCTCGATGTGCACATGCTGAGAGAGCTTCAGATCCTCATATCATTCACTTTATACGGCAGCTTTCAGAGATGTCTTTAAAAACTCTCATTTTCCATTTGAATCGCATGTCAGTGGATTCAGATCAGGTCCTGGAAACGGGTCATCCGTCTTTTCAAATGCATGTAAAAAATGGGTCATTCCATGTCAAAACTTCCAAATGTTTGATTAATGTAATATTTTTTTCGGAAGAAAGACAAACTGATGAAAGCCAAAATGGTTGCATATTTACAGAGTAATCCAATGTTTTGTCGAGGGGGTCAAAATGACATTTTTCACATGAAATTCGGAGCAAAAGGTGTGTAAAAATGACTTTGGATGGACGGCAGCATCATTATTTTAATTTTACACAGAGATTGCAGGTCTAGTATTATAATCTGTTGACTTTAGCAATATTATTTGCATTAAATGCCAACGGTGAGAGTTCAAAAATGGGAAAATGTTTTTTTGCCCCAAGTTTGCATGCCTGTAACTCAAGAGGTACATCTTAATATCCTTTCATATTTGTTTTTTAACAAACATGTCTTCATTTTAAAGGTCATATATGGTTCAATCCCAGACATATGGAGATCTCAATGCGACTCTGTGAGATAACTGGTCAACTGTACACATTTTCAGTGGTCAAAAACCAAATGTGGGTCATTATGCGTTCTGGGATCAGTCAGTCTCCATCACCCGATCACAGAGATCACTGTCACTCATTCATCATCAGTGATTTGATTTTTACCTGTTTTACGTCCGTATAACCTCGTTGTGAGTCTCTGTTCTGTAACACATACAGCTGATCTCTAATCTACGTGCAATAATAAAATAATGATGCTGCCGTCTTTCTAAAGTCATTTCTAGCCTCTGTAATTTGGCACCAAATCTCAGGTGAAAATTGTGCGATTACTCAGTAAATATACATTCATCACATATTGGCTTTCTTCTTCATTCATGTGTTTCTTTCATCAGGCAAATATGATCAAAATCTAAATTTGACCTCTGGTTGCGTTGACATGGAATGACACAAATGCTTAATTTTGATAGCAAAATAAGTAATGCATTTATTTTTTCTCAAATGTCTCTTTAATTTCAATAGGTTTCATGCTTTCAGCAGCCAATCATTTTTAGAGCGTGAAATAGATCTTTAGAAACAATGTTAAGGACATTTCTGTTTACTTTAATATCATAAACCTCACATTAACTTCATGAATTTCTATCGATGTTTTTGAAAACTCCCAATGATTTTTGTACATGCACTCTCTTGTAATGCTATTATAATGATATTTAGACAATATTGCGATTAAACCTTACCTCATGTAAACACAAATCTTCGATCAAATTCATGAGATTAAGCTCATAATCATAGCAACAATGATCATAGTAAAATATGTTGCGATTTTAATCACAATAAACATTCATGTAAACACTTTCATCAAATCCGTTTCACTTTGATTAAACTGCATGTTTATTTTTAGCTGCTGAAGAAACGTTCACGTTGACATGAATATAATGCAGTACATTAATGCTGAAAGCATTGAAATGGAGCATTGTCATAAAAAAATGAGCGGTGAAGAAATCTTGAAGAGCTTGACCATCATTTGTGCATTGGATTATATGAATAATGGCAGTTAATAATAACCACAATAATCAGAGTACTGAAGACTGCATGTGAACGGGAGTGAAAAGGTTTGCCGTGATCATTGGAAATAATCGCATTACTGCTGCACATGTAAACATAGTCATTTTCTATTTGAATTGCATGTGAGTGAATCTCAACTGGTGGATTCAGATCCTAAAAATGTGTCACAGGTCTGTTCAAAATCAATATGCATATAAAAAATTGTGAATAATCATGCAATGTCATTAGGTATTTGGGCACAAATGTCTCTGTAATTTCAATGGTTTCATGCTTTCAGCAGCCAATAATTATTAGAGCAGTTTCAATGCTTTTAAGGACATTTTTGTTTACTCTTATATGATAAACAATTGTGGAAGCACTCGATGTCTAATGCAAAATTTGGGTCCTGAAACAAAACCAGTCGAGAAGCGCTGTTATCGCCGACTTACAATTATCGAAAGACTGATGCACTAATAATAACAATCAAAATTCAGCAGCTATTGTTCTGGCAAACTGTCTTTGCTAACTGTGTACTTACTTCAAACCTGTTGTTGGGATGTGAGTACACTGCAATTATGTGTAATTATGACGAGCTCATTATAATGCGCAGCAGGACTAGTGTAAGTCTAGATTGTGTCTCTTAGCAAAGGCGGTCAGCGCATTATGAATAATGCTATTGTGGATTGTTGCCCAAACATCTCGAATCGCATGAGTCGTCCCGACAATGTGAGGGATTGAACCTGTACTCACGTTACTCTCAGAAACCCGAGAGCCATTAACAGATCAGATGAAGTTTGTCAATCACACAGAGTGCCTGTAAAACACTAGATTTACAGCACACACACACACGTGCGGATGGGAAACTAGAGTGTGTTGATGTGTTTCAACAGACAGTGTGAGTCTTCATTTTGGTTTTGTCTTTTTATGCATGTTTAAGGCATGTTAGTGATTCAAACCACATAGAAACACATCAAACACTCGAACATCTTAGCAACCGAAAAGAAATGCATGTCATGGCAAGCACCACTCAGTATTTTGTGTACACTACCCCCTGTAGTCAATCATTTTTATCCCTTAAAACTCATCTTTGATCACCGAAATGACATATTTAAATGTTTTTTCCTTGAAAAAAATTCTTCATGCCTTAAAATATCTTGAATGTAACTCGACACCCTCGCCTCATTTAGTATGCGTGGTTCTATGAATATGCAAATGAGCCCCGCCTCCACTCACTCACTCAGCTCAGAGATCCACTGGTTGACGGTCACACGTTGATCTGATTGGTTACAAGGTAGTTTGTGACGTCAGAAACACCAGCGATTTCAAAGCGTGTTTTTGAGACTGTCTTTGGTTCACTGCAGTTTTAAGGAGAAAATACTCAGCAATGGTGTCGACTTATGAATTTACACATGCTTTGTCTTAAAGCATATTAAAAACACCACATAGACACATAAACAACATTAAAAGCTGGATTTCACCACAGGGGGTCTTTAAGAACTGTTCACTTAAAGGTTCTTTGGGGAACCAAAATAGTTCTTCTATGGCATTGCTACGAAAAACCCCTAAAATTAAAGGGGTCTTGAATTGAGAAATCAAAATGTCCTTGATCTTTTGACACGTTAGAGGTCACGTTTCAGAACTCAAAACTCATTAGTCCGAAAACAGCTTTTATTGAATCCAAGCTCAGAAAATGACTTGTTTGGAATTTTATCATGATTGCGACGAAAGACTCCACAATTAGATCAACGCCTGCTTATATGGACTCGACAGTAATGGTACAATCTAATGCCTGATCTGTGATTTCTGATATGATTCATGTACAGTCAGACGTAAATTCATAAGTCGACAGCATTGCTGAGTATTTTCTCCTTAAAACTGCAGTGAACACAAAAACACGCTTTGAAATCGCTGGTGTTTCTGACATCACAAACTACCTTGTAACCAATCAGATCAACGTGTGATCGTCAACCAGTGGATCTCTGAGCTGAGTGAGTGAGTGGAGGCGGGGTTTGCTCATTTGCATATTCATAGAACCACGCATACTAAATGAGGCAAGGGTGTCGAGTTACATTCAAGATATTTTAAGGCATGAATAATTTTTTTTAAATGTCATTTTGGTGATGAGGGATACAATGATTGACTACAGGGGGACGAAAAGTAGGAAAAATATTTTGAAAATCTAAATTTATTTTTCCACTCTAAAGAATCTTTTGTGCGATGGAAAGGTTCCATGCATGTTAAAGGTTCTTCATGGAGCAATAAATGCCACTAAAGAACCTTTATTTTTAAGAGATTAGTGCTAAAATACATTTTTTATATATATAAAATGATATATTTAGTGCTCTCTATACACTGAGAATGAGAGAGAGAGAGACAGGTGTGCATCTATTACTCTGAGAGAGAAGAGGAATACATTTGAGCAAACAGGGCTTTTCAATCTCAGCCTGTTCTTTCTGGAGTTGACAGCGGATTGTAGAGTTGAGTGCATGAAAAGCAACATAAAAATGACAGAGCGTCTGATGATAACCAAAGTGCTGATCTTAGTCATTTTGTTGGCTTCGAGTCAAGTCTTTTGTTGAGGGAAAATTTGACTCTTCAGCAAGTGAAGTGCACTCGTTTTGATTTTGAAATGTCACAATCATTACGAAGAAGCGAGGTCTGCTCTGACATTTATTATTTATAATGCAAAAAGCTACGCAATAAGAAAGACCTGATTGAAAACCCCGCAGGATGGATTATGGATTTAATGATTTCGAATAACCAAAGTAAACATGAAACAAACTCTCTTTACTGGCATGTTTGAAGGCGTTTAGGGGAAATAAAAGCAACATGTCTCCGTCACGAGACATAACCAGATTGTGTACATAAGAAAAGGTTATGCATATTTATATATATACTGTATGAAGAATGTTGATAAGCTTCTTGTGTTTACTATTAATGTACAGAACTGCTGATTTGGCCAACAAAATAGACAAAACTATAAAAAAGATAATAGTTGAAATAGTTGATATATTTATATATATATATATATATATATATATATATATATATATATATATATATATATATATATATATATTTAAAAAAAAAATATATATATATACTGTATATATATATATATATATATATATATATATTCGTTTTCGTTTAGTTTAAGTTGAAGTACTGAAATAAACTAAATAAACTAAAGCTAAAACCTAATAAAAACTATATAGACATATTTTTTAAATACTAATAAAAATGACAAACAACAAACTTTAAAATTAAAACTGAAAAATATTAAATTCAATTCAATATATTTACCAAAAATATAATATAATATAATGGTACTAAAATAACTCCATTTGTGTGTGTAGATGTGTGTGAAAGAGTTTGTGTGTGTAGATGTGTTTGTGAGAGGGTGTGTGTGAGAGAGTGTGTGTGTTTTTGTGTGTAGATGTGTGTGAAAGACAGTGTGTGTTTGTTGTGTGTGAGTGTGTGTGTGAGAGTGTGTGTGTGTGTGTGTGTGTGTGTGTGTGTTTTTGTGTGTAGATGTGTGTGAAAGTGTTTGTGTGTGTAGATGTGTGTGTGAGAGTGTGTGTGTGTGAGAGTGTGTGTGTTTTTGTGTGTAGATGTGTGTGAGAGACAGTGTGTGTTTGTGTGTGAGAGTGTGTGTGAGAGTGTGTATGTAGATGTGTGTGTGTGTGTGTGTGTGTGTGTGTGTGTGTGTGTGTGTGTGTGTGTGTGTGTGTGTGTGTGTGTGTGTGTGTATGTGTGTGTGTGTAGATGTGTGTGTGACTGTGTAAGAGAGAGTGTGTGTGTGTGTGAGAGTGTGTCTTATAATGGGAATATAAGTATATTATAGCTTAAATATTTAATATGATCATGTGTACGAGTATAGTATAGATTACATGGAAGTATTTGATTTCATTTTATTGTGTACTATAGATTTAATTTATATTATTTTATTTTATATTACTTTTGGTGGTTGCAGAACGGAAAATCACATGAAAATATGAAAAAGGTAAAGACGTCTCTCTCGACTGTCCAGGTGTTGTAAACAGCAGAACATACAGTGTGTCCATTACCGACGGTCAGGGGTCGAGAGGGTGACGGAGGATGAAACCAATATCCCTGTGAAATCACACAGTACTTTCAGCAAACACAAACTATCAGACCAAAACAAGCACACTTACAGGAATAGTTCACCCCAAAAAAAGACAATTCGGCCATCATTTACTCGCACTCTCGTGGTTCTAAAGCATTATGGTTTTCTTTCCTCCACCGTTGCTCTGAATCTCATGCCCACACACACATGATGCCCACACACACACACACACACATAAAGTACACTGAGTTCATCAGACAGTGTAAATGAGTCAAAGATTACCAGAATCAATCAGAAATTAGACCTGTTTCCTCACAAAGCATCGGACGGGTTGTGAACTTTTATTTCTGCTTGCTTTGAGTTTAGTCAAGTCACCTTTTATATTTACATTTATACAGCGCTTTTAACATTATAGATCGTTTCAAAGCGGCTTTACAGTGATGACAGGAGATTACAGTAACAGAGATTGTTTTGTCTTTACAGCAGATCTAGAATAAAGTTTTTGTCCAGATAAAGTTAGTTTTGATTGATTCACTTCTGTTGTAAAGATCATTAGTTATTAACTTAGGGGCCGCTAACACACACCGTTCTAACAGAAAACAGAAACTTTTAATGCGTTCTGTACGTTCATTTGCACGACAACAGTGTTTGGTGCTCGAGGACGCAATCTTTGAAACAGGGCCCAAGGTACAAGTTTTGAAATTTTTTGAAAACATCATCATCTCCGTGTTAACTTCAAAAACGTGAATCTATGAAATCGCTGACGGCGTGCACATTACGTGCATATTACGTGTTTAGTCTATAGATATGCGTGTTTGAATATATGTGTAGTCTTTCTTTACAAAGTGACTTGTCTGGCTTGCATAATACAGAATTTTTTGTTTAACTGGAATCATTTAGATAACATTTTATCTGTGCATTAAAATTGAATGGAAAAGTGCAGCGTGAACTTTCTACTGAATATCTCCTTTTGTGTTTCACAGAAGAAAGAAAGAAAGACAGTCATACAGGTTTGGAACAACATGTGGGTGAGTAAATGATGACCTTTTTACGTGAAGTATCCTTTTAAATGTGAAGCTTGCACTCATATATCTGCAGTCAGTGGAATGAATTCTGTGTACAAGCATTCAAAAACAATAAATGTGAGAAAAAGGTTTAATGTGTCAGGACATAAGTTTATAATAAGAGTGGATTTTTTTGTTCATTGAGGTGGTTTGTGACGAGAGCTCAACGCGACGTGTTCAGCTCGAATAAGCCAGCCGTTCACTGACACACTAATCATTCTGACATTTAATAACACTTGTGTAACCTCCCTTATTTATCGGCCCTCGCTTATTATGGGAGAACGTAGTCGCGGTCTCTCTTCACACACGTTTGTGTCACGCTCAAGTGTGTGTGTGTGTAGTTCATTTACTGTAAAGATGGTAATGACTGCCGTTTTTGACTGTTTTGGAAGGTTTTTTTGTGACCCATACGTTCGTTTTTTTTCTCTGCTTTGTTAATTGGCTAAGTGCTCGAGTAATTGGATGAATCTCGTGAAAAACACGTCTAGGTCACATTTCACCCCCAAATCAATGGAAAAAAATTATAAGAATTAATTTTGCATGAAAAAATTACAGTCTATTTTTAAGCACATTTCCCCTTCAAATTCTCATTACTGTATATGTCTGGATGTATTACTTTTTTGTTATTTTCATTATCCTCATTTCTCATTATTGTAATGCATTTTTTTAATGAAACTAGTATAAGTTAAAGGCAAAATACTGCAAAGTTTACAATTTAAATAACATGTCAGTGTTTTTGCATAAATTTAATGAGAATGCAATTTTTCCATCATATAGTAAGGCAAATTAGTGAAAAATAATGTCAATGCAATAAACTGTATATATGTGTATGTGTGTATGTGTATATATACTGTATATATATATATGTATATATATATATATATATATATATATATATATATATATATACAGTATATATACATATATATATACAGTATATATACATATATATATACAGTATATATATATATATATATATATATATATATATATATATATATATATGTAT
>CM040828.1:38045493-38077993 GCA_022828995.1 Vimba vimba | reverse complement strand
CGAGGGAAGATGGAGATCTCCCGTCCGGCTCCTCTTATATAGGAGACATGCAGCTTTCCTTTCTTTCTGTCTGGATGTGAATTCGCTTCATAATTGCTTTGTTGATAGAACTGCATCCCTGTGTGACGTAGTTGCAATTGCACGTGTTAGAAGTAGCGAACAATTAATTAGTTCTTAGGCGCGTTATTAATTTATCACGGGGAACTCGGCTAATATTTCTAAGCGGGATTTCTACGATGATTTATGCATTTATTTGTGCTGTGAAACAAGTAGAAATACACTGTGGATAGTGCATTTAGATTTTTCAGCAAAGAACACAAGAGCATATTTTAAACCGGAAAATGTGTGCAATGCGTTGTGTTAAGTTTTATAGTTTTGCCAGTGAGCGCGTGACTAATAACGGGTCTGAATGTATAAGATAGCCTACTAGTGCTGACTGAAAATAGCATGTGCACTAGCATTCAGCGTCAGGCTGACTAGGATACGATTTTAGCAGTCGGTTAAAGATGCACTTTACACCCCATCCTCATTTGTCTACGGATTATACGTCACTCCAGTTATCTGTCATAGCGTGAATTAAGAATAATTACAAAATTCTGATCCCTTATTGCTTTGTGAGTTTTGATGGTAGGCTATGTGCGTAATGCAGCCGTTTAGACTATAATATAGAATTCAGTTTTAGTTTATGATACTTTTTTTCTGTTGTAGCCTATTTGCCGATGTTTTGTTTAATTGGGTTCATTGTGTTACTGGGAAGTTCTCATAACAGTGTAGTCTTTATCTTTCGTGATCTTGTTATGCAAACTGCAAATTCATATTCTGTTTACTTAGAACTCAGAACTGAATCGGGGTATTTAAGCGCTGGCTTTAGTCACGTGTCAATCAAGCAATAGCGATAACATCTGAAGCTTCAGCGGCCGTTGTTAAACCCTACCAAATCTGATCTAGAATGGCGATATTGGTGAATATTTCCTGTAATTTTCCAAAAAACAGACTAAACATGAATTTGCACATTATAGTATACAGGAACCAATCAGCTGTGTGAATTATTGATCCTCAGTCAGCGGCTCAGTAACATCTTTCATTTTACCGCCACTTTTTTTCTTCCAAATGTTGAGAAGTAGTTATCGCAGACTGTGATGACGCGTTTTAACGGTCATCAGCATCGTAAATCTTGCAAAGTTTTTTATTCTTTCTTTTTTTTTTTTTTAAATGGATGTAAATGTAAATCACTATACTTTGTATTATATTAGGCCTACCTTTGCATCAAATGACATACAACTAATGCTGCTGTGAGGGTGTTTCTAATGCAGCAAATTTACATCTTTCTCTCTTCTGACTGCCAATCTCTCTATTTGTTTCCTCTTTGTGAAAGCCGTGAAAACACTATTGTGGAGTTTTTCTTTTGCTATTTGAGTAAATGGAAACATACAAATATATTTAATGTCATCTCTCATTTACCGCTTTAGAAGTTTACCCAACTATGATGACTTCCACTTCTGAGAAACACAGAAATGTGAAAAGGGTCAATTTCTTCTTAGTTTTATATATATATATATATATATATATATATATATATATATATATATATATATATATATAAATCAATGTTATATTCATGTTTTGATAAAAATATTATGTGGTATATGAATCACGCTGGCTATATAATGGTAGAAACAGAGGCTTTTACCTATTGTTATTTAATTACCACTCTGTTTAGAAGCATTTCAGATTTTTTTTTGTTAAAAGACAGCCTGTGATGGAGCTTTTAAATTCAGCCATCTTGACAGAGCGTAACTCATAATTTGCTGATGGCTGTTTATAGTAGGGTGTCACAGAGTTAAGCTTGTGGCTCTAAGCATATGGAAAAGATCAGCCAGCGAATGGAGAACAGAGTAATCCAAGCCAACTCCATACGTTGAAAAATGATCCTGTGCAAGTGGACATTATGAAACAAAATTTTAGGGGGAAAGCCTGCTTTCCCCACCACAATGGCCCTCTTTATGTGCTCCAGCTTTAATAATGCAATATTCTCCAACATTCTTGAGAGGCCCCAATTGAAGGTCATGTATGGAGGGCTTGCATTAATATGTAACGTTTGAGAGTTTGCGTGAAGTGGTTTACAGTGTTGTCGCATGAACCGGAAACTGTTCTGAAAAACTAGGCCATCCATGATAAGTGATTATCATTTCCTGTCGCTAACACACAAACATGCTACATGCTGCATTCCTGAACCACGCTTGAGCTTTTTCATACTTGTATGTGAAGTATGAAACCGTCAGTCGTAGAACAGTGCATGTACTGTATGTGAAACCAAAACCAGAATAAACTGGATGAGATTTTTAGCAAGGGATACACAGAATTCACAAGTGAATAAATCTAAATATTATTTTCATTTATTATTTAATTTGTACCCAGTTTTTAGCCTTTGATATAAAAAGTCAGGATTTCAGTTGCCCAGCATTTTTGACCAACATCTTTTATCATTAGGTTGGCAGAATCATATAAATTTTAGATACCAGTGAAAATTCACAATTTACAGGTACAGAAATTTAATAAAGCAATCAAATGCAAAATAACACTGTATTAATTAATCATAGATTAATCCTTATTAAAGTTATTCAGTCAAGAGCAGTGAGTGATTTGTCTTTGTCTTTTGTTGTTTGATTAAGATTAAGGACACAGATGACAGCTGTTGTCAATATAAGAGATAATGCACTGATCCAATAGACTGATACACATGCATTTTCTTTCTCAACTGTTTATGTTCACTTAAGACATAACTTACAATGTTTACAAGGATACTCGCCAATACGGGCATTCTCAAGCGCTAGAAGACGAGAAAGAGAGTTAAAGTCAGTATTCGTGTGCTGTATAAGACGCAGATTTCGGATGTTTGCGCACAGAAAACACAGCAAATAACAAATCGAGTTCCCTTTCATATATTCGCCAAAACCGATTTTAACTCACTTTTGGCACTTGTTGAGTGTTAATTTGAGGCCCTTAAGGCCCATTTTAGTCAAATTTGCTGCATTGACCAACAGAAAGCTGCTTTTGTGTGAGCTGTGCTTATACATCACTACAATACTGACAATAGACAATGGACATTTTTTTCAACAAAATGTTCTCAATTTAAGACCAAAAAAACAAAAATGACTCTCGCAACTTTAAAGTGGATTTCTGTTGATTTGTTTTCATGCTATTTAGAACATCTTCTAAAGTTTTAAGCATTTCAGAAAACTAATACAGTCCTCATGCATATAGTTTGCAATCAGTTACACCTCAGAATAGGGAAGCAACTTTACAGCCATAACAACCAGGCAATCGATAACACATTAACCAATGTCATCATTTGCCCTGCAACAAACCTGCCAGATCCATACTTCCAATGCAAACACGCCCGGCGCTGCTAGTAACTGCTATGCTAGTATTTACTCAAGTGCCCATTGGTCCAGTGGTGCACAGTCTAGTTTTGAGATATTATGCATGTAAAAGTGCAAGATTTTGGGTTGAACATCTTTTCTGGTCTTGATGCTGAAGTTTCAGTTGAGCTGTGACTCATTCTCACTTTGAGCAGACTGACTTTCTATCTCTCGTTTTCATGAGTGGGTGTATTGTTTGTTAAGCATACGCTCTGTGAATTCCTCCTCTAAAGGCCATCTCTTCATAAATGCATGTTTCACCCAGAGAATATTTGTCGAATGCATTATGTCTTGTGCATCGCCCCGGGCTTATTCGCTGCGTTTAAAATTGAAGTTGGATAGGTTAAGAGAAGATGGACCACTTCCCCCTCTTCACCGGTGTTACTGTATTAATGCAGACAGAGATAGAGGCAGACCACAGTGTGTTAGAGACAACCCAACTACTTTTAACTCTTAGATCATCAAGTATATTCATAGCGCTCACTTGTGTTGCCATGTCAAGAGAGTTTGATCCTCAACATATCAATATAAGTCCATAAGAAATCCAAGTCGATCCTATTTACTGTCTGTCTTGATGCATGTTTCTGGTTTTATTGTGATTGACTCATCAGTGTGTGTTTTTCAAAAGAATACTGATTGTCTTTATAGTCTTTCATCAAAATGCAATAATTTGCTCCGCCTTTGAAATAACATTGCCATCCAATCAGTCTCATTGAATATCTTGTTGCATTTATAAATAAGTCAGATTCCAGAAGGAAAATGGGTTGCAAATGTTGACTTGGCAATTCATAAAGCAGACGTCCAGAAGAATACGAGTGCAACATGGCAATCTTTGCAGCCGTTTCTTTTGCAGTGAGTTTGACTTTCAATTTCAATTGTACGTCCAAGTGTCAGCCGTCAAAAGAAAAGGCATCTCAGATGTTAAGCGGCAGCCAAAAAAAAGCGTTATCGCTCCTGAATCAGATCCCTGTAAGTGGGTGGCAGTGGCACATAACCAGCGGTGTGACGGCAGAAAACCTTGATTCATTTAAAGCGAGTCTGAGCCTTAACTTATTATTTAGTTCGTTCAAAGAGTCTGTCTCTCTCTGTCTTGCTCTTTGAGCTTGTTCTTCGCTGCTTTAACCATCTAAAAATAACTCGTAGGCCTAGCAATTACTGGAAACGGGTGCAGAGTGGCGCATCTACGAGTGCAACTGTCTTTAGCTTAAATAATACTTTAACCGAAATGCATCAGTGCAGTAAATGCAGTGGAAATAAGAGATTTTCTTTGTGCATGCCGCGCTCCTAAATTATACTTTTTTTTGTGCATGAATCGTTGCATATGGTGTATCTAAATATGCATTTCATGTGTGATTTACGTGGGAAAGGTGTGCTGTTCTTACACTGATTCAGCGTTTTAATCCCAATCAAGTTTTAATGTACACATGTTGAATCAGTGCAACAGCAGCACACCTGGGAAACACATATGTTTTCTTTATATGTTTATTTAATGTTGTATAACCTCAAATCAATCAATCTTGTTCGCATTAAGACCAGAGAAAACAACAAGTGAATTAAAAACTAAAAAGATCCTATCGGTTTGCATGAAGAAATTACCTTTTCCTCGACAGTCGACACTATAATGGAGATGTGAGATAAAATGAGTCGTCAGGCCAGCTGATCTGCCTTCTGTACACGGGAAGTTAATTATGTGGAAAGAGGCGATCCAGAACTAACAGAAGCTGCGCTGAGACAGTCGTTGTTCAGCTCTTATTTTCATCCATCAGGTGTTTCTGATCCTGATTTGTGTGTGTAATGTGAACAGGTGACATGTTCATTAGTTAACATGAACTAAGAATGAACAATACTTCTTCAGCATTTATTAATCTTAGTTAATATTCTTTTCAACATTTAATGCATTATTAATATCAAAGGTTGTGCACTGTGAACTAACATGAACAGCTGTATTTTTATTAACTAATATTAACAAAGATGAATAAATACTGAAACAAATGTATTGCTCATGGTTAGTGCATGTTAGTTAATAACTAATGTTAACTAATGAACCTTATTGTAAAGTGTCACCAACAGAACAGAATGCATTGCTATAGTGTGGTCCAAATGTGTGGCGGCACATTTAAAATGAGCTTTTTTTTTATCTCAACCTGATCAAATTCTCAAAATCATGTTCCTTTTTTTCCTTTCCAGTGCTTTTCAGCACACTTGTGTGTGTAGGTCAAGGCGTTTATACGAAAAAAGATTCATTGTTAAACCTACATTGTCTTTTGCAACGATTAAAGCAGGTTCTGTATGGAGTTATGTTGGCGAGAGTAAGCCACACCTGTGTTGTAGAAGCCTTCTCACCGAGACTCTTCACGACTTGCTGTGCTCATGTATTACTGACGTGTGGTGTGAAAACGTCTGTGCACATTCTGTGGTGAGCGAGACCTTTTCAGAACTATTCAATGCTTTGCTTTATGAGTCAGAACCACAAAACTGTGTTACAAAACTCCAATACTTGTGTGAAATACAGTGGAGACCCATTGACAATGGAAACTAATGTGGAAATAAGTTTGCATTGCATTTTTTTGTATCTTATTTTCTGTCATCAACTGTAATTTCACACACACATTTTTACTATATATGAAGAGTTCAGATGCAAAAGCCTCTAAGTGCCATCTGAAATTTTCTTCTAGAATGATCATTTTTATCAAGCTCGTATATTTAATTTCAGTAATTTCACTTTAATTACAATTAATAGGTCATTTTCATTGCCATTTAAGTGAAATTACTGAATTTAAATATACGAGCTTGATAAAAATGATCATTCTAGAAGAAAATTTCAGATGGCACTTAGAGGCTTTTGCATCTGAACTCTTCATATATATATATATATATATATATATATATATATATATATATATATATATATATATATATATTACATATATTACTAAATATTACTATATATTACTATATATATATTAAAATGTAAAAATTTGTGTGTGAAATTACAGTTGTACACATATATATATATATTTTTTATTAACTTTAATGCAACATTTTGAATTAAAAATACAGATTTTTCTTGTAAAACCTACTCCAATAATCTGTTTTATTGTTTTATTTACGACTTAGATACTGTGTTTGATCATATACAATTATCATGTATATGTGTATATA
Source organism: Vimba vimba (assembly GCA_022828995.1). Lineage (NCBI taxonomy): Eukaryota > Metazoa > Chordata > Actinopteri > Cypriniformes > Leuciscidae > Vimba > Vimba vimba. Next base: position 38,071,409 of record CM040828.1, on the reverse strand, counting down.
TGTATCATGTATATGTATATGTACTGTATATGTGTGGCCTATATATATATATATATATATATATATATATATATATATATATTAGATTATTGGAGTAAGATTTGCAAGAAAATACCATTTTAGTCTTTTTATTTCTATTTACTATTTCAAATTTAATTTAATGTCTTTCTTTGTAATTCTTTGTAAAAATGTACTAGTAATTTCTGAGTGAAAATTGTTTCAAACTAAATCCTGCACCTATTTGTTTTTCTTATATAGCATATATAGCATTATATTGCTCTCTAGATCGGTATCAGAATCTTACCTCTGAAAAACCTGTTTTGTTCGACTACTCAGTTATATAGTGGTTTCCACGCCCTGGGACGTTAATAATCACTGTACATTAGTTTTAGCTGACAGTAAAACAGCAGAACACTTCAGGTGACCGCCGTGCAGAAATTACCTAGCATTTTTTTTTTTGCGCTGTATCCTATAAAAGCGTCTGCAGCCCAGTCACACACTCGGGCAGTAATGCAGTAAATGTAGCTGGCGTTTTGTGAAGCGCTGTCAGTCGCTGTGGGGGTGCAGGCGCAGCAGAGCACTAATTGGCCTTGGCAGAGAGAGAGAGAGAGAGAGAGAGAGAGAACGCTGAATGTCTGCTGGCTTCATGGTGAATAGCAACTGATTCAGTAATGCAGCCGGTAAATAATCACGATGCCTGTCCTCGGGGGAATGAGAACTGCACAGACTTCTGGGACACTCGCTGATACGGCCAGCGTCACCGAGGCCGAGTTCAGTCCCCGCTGGATGATGTGAATCTAGAGACGTGTGATCATCCTCCCTTCAGGTGAACGGGAGTTTGTCTCAGGGTTCTGCTGCTGCTGTGGTTTTGGTGATTCAGAAAGTACTTTCTAAGAGCATTTTTCGGGGATGATTTATCAGTGCATGTTATTATAAAAGGAGAAAAAATGCCTTCATAATCTTTCATCAAAATGCAATAACTTGCTTTGCCTCTTAAACGACTTTCCATTTCAGCTGACGTCGCCAATCCTGTTCTTTTCCACCCAGTTCAACCACTGTCTTTATTCTGCCGATGATACGCCCACTTTTCACCATCCAATCGATTCCCAATGGAGAGAATTCAGTCTCGTTCAGTTTCACTCAGAAATACGGCATGCTGAGAATTACATTTTTCATGTTGACTTTAAATTAGAGCATTTCGATTTTTTTTCCAGTTGAGAATAATTGTGATAAAATTGTGTAGGCATTATATTATTTGAGCTTTATGCTGTAGATTAATTGCACACTTTTTTTGGGGGGGGGGGGGGGGGAACTGTTGAACTGTGTACATAAAGATTAAACCAACTGAGCATTTGCATTTAACTAAATGGTTAAAGTTCCAGTGGCTTTCTGTCTCATTTGATAACAGTAGTTAATGCATTAACTAACATGAACGATATATTTTTACAGCATTTATTAACCTGACTTGACATTAGTTATTAAACATGTTCAGGTTAGTTCACAGTGCATTAGCTATTATACAACTTTGGATTTTAATACAATTTTTTTAGTAAACGTTGAGATTAACATGAACTAAGATTAATAAATGCTGTAGAAGTTTTGTTCATTGTTAGTTCATGTTAACTTAACGAACGTTAACAAATAAAATCTTATGGTAAAGTGTTACCGAAGATTTTATTCCAATAGTTCTAATAAAACTAACGTAAAGTTAGAGAAAAGAAAAATGTAAATAAATGCACGCAAATAAAAGTGATGTCGATTATCAGTCAAATCGATTAATCGCATTTAACATAAAAGTTTGTTTATATAATATTTGGGTATATATACAGTATACACACACACACACATATATGAATAAATATATAAATAAATAAATAAATATAATAATACATACACACACATATATTATGTAAACACAAACTTAGATGTGATTAATCGTGATTAATCGATTTGATTGACAGAACCAGTTCTAATAGAATCTTAAAGGGTTCCGTGAGCCACTTCATTTATAGAACCTTTTAGAGGTTCCATTATGGCATCATTTAGTTTTAATTAATTAATTATTTAATTTAATTAAATTGTATGAATGAAACAGCTTTATCACTGGAATAACCCATTAAATCTAAAATATTATCCAATCATTTAAGACATTTCTCCTTATATGGAACCTTTTTTGGCTTTTAAAATTGGTCTAGAGTTCTATATAAGGGTTAGTAGAACAAGTCAATTAATCTGGATTAAAATTTAATGGCCATTTTAAAAGCAGTGGCGTTGTCGTAATACGACCTCACAATGAACCGACGAAAAATATCGGTTCATTCATTCATGGGATCATTTAGTTTTAATTACCACATTTTTTATTTTAATTACATTTTATGAATGAAACGTACTTTGTCACTGGAACAAAATGTAAATAACCTGTTAAACACGAAAGAATTACCCAAAAATGTAAGACATTTCTCATTTATATGGAGACTTTTTGGCTTTTTTAAAATTGGGTTCTATAGAACACATCAATTAATCTGCATTAGAATTAACAGGCCATTTTAAAAGCAGTGGCGTGGTCGTAATATGACCTCACAATGAACCGACGAAAAATAAGACCAAACTGGAAGACATTAATTCAGATCCCCCACAGGGCTTCAGGGCACTTTGATCAGAACCTGTCAGTGCTTGATGTGGGGCATGTGTTTCCGACCCGTCAGCGCCTTACAGGAACAGTGGTTCGCTGTGGCGCACGGGTCCACCCGAGAACCCCCTCTCAGGATGTGGTGTAGCTGCACCCCCAAATGCATGTGCTCATATACAGTCAACCAGAATATACTCAGACACCTTCAACGTTTCTCACATTATCACAGTTCATTCACTATAGAAAATATGAGCAGAACTCAGTTGATATTTGACTGGTTTTGTCCGTCCTTCTGTTAGACTGTCTCACACATGAATTATGTTGAATATCTGTCAGCTGTTAAATTTAACTACACAATTAGATAATACCAGTTTAGCTCAACCAATCACCAAGCAATGCTTCATTTTGTTCAGTCTGTGTGTAAAAAGAGCATTAGCAATTAAAGAAAACACACTTCAGCAAAACATGATCAGCTCAAAGTGTCTGAGTAATATTTGGTCCCAAATGTCACTGGTAGTCTCTGTATGAAGAATTATTGGGTGTAATATGTCACAGTTTACTTTATTTTGCTCTCCTCACTTACATTAATGAACTATAGTGTCCTGCACACACTAGTAAAAACATATCAAAAATGATATCTCTGAATAATTTTTTGGTTTGACTCTAGCTCGTTCATTCATGCGCTGTTTTACAGGACTGGAGATGCATTATTTCTCAGCCGACCATAATTGTCAGTCAGCGGTTTGGAGACCCAAAAATGAGTCCCGCCGCCAGATGTTCCACACTCTGATCGTCACTATGAAAGACAGAAGTTTATTGTTCTAGTGCACTCGGCGTGGTTCAGGACTCAAAGCCGACGGATGTCGTTCAGAATAAGAGAACAAGAGCCTTGCTGTTTAACTCTTAACATGCTGTACGGTACAGATGCATGTTAAATTAAACCGCTCCGATTGTTTTATCATAAAGTGTCATAAAATGGCTGCTTGTGCACGTTTGAAATAGGAAATATCTTTGTGGCAGCTGAACCTAAACCAAACAGGATGGCATCGCAGAATTCGCACAGTTTCTTTGTCACCCACGTGTGTGTGGTTTTCAGTTTGTCTCTTTCTGGTCAGGAAGTGTTTTAACCCCTGATGCACATGTGAGTGCAGACATTTTTGGATTTCGTTTGTGTGATGATTTCCGAGCTGAATCGGGTCTGAACGGTGCATTTATTTTGCTGTTGTTTCTGTCGGTCAGATACAGTTGATTTCCTGCATGAACCCCATCCGGATGTTATTGACATCAGACGCCGGTTTGAGGCAGATCCGGCTGATTTTCTTTTCTTGTTTTATGTCAGTAAACGTGACCTTTATGCAAAGATCGTGTGCATGATCAAAGGGTTTCGAGCTGGCGCTTCTTTAGGTGAAAATGCAGCATATATCGCTATTGATCACCCTTTAGGACTTGATTGCATGGTGAAAAGTGTTTGTATGTTGCATTTCGCTGATGTCAGGAAAGTCATTTTGATGATTTTGTTTTTGGAATATCAAGCACTACTAAAAAGCTTTCCTATTTAGGCCAGGAACATGTATTCAAAAAGTAAACCGAGGGTCTGTTTTTGTCTCTAACTCGAGCGTTTCTCAATGACTAACTAGTGTTGTTTCTTTGGAGGTGTTCTGCCGTCCTGCTGTGGGGGTTTTTAAAGGAAGTGTTACATAAATACAATGAAAGCACTCACTGATTATTTTTAGCGGACTCGGCTTCGGCTTCATTGTGGACCTGTCACCTCGCTCATCTGCGGCTTTCTACAGAGACCCACAGAAAAAAGTTTTAGTGAAAGCATTCGAGCTCATCTTACTGAAAGCACTTCGTCCGGCTTGCAAGGCGTTGCTGGAAATGAGTTATGAAAGCATAAGGCACTTGCTAAATCTGCAGGATTATATTGCGGCATTAATAATGAGGGTCCAATAGATGTGAACAGTGCAAAAAAACAATTCTAATAATGTGAAATCTTGTAGTTGTGAGGAAGGTAAAGTCAAAACTACCTGGAAATGCCATTCACAAATTTCTGAGCCAAAAAAATTCAATAAAATGGGTATTCTGATCAAAATAGATCTGAATATTGGCTTGCAAAAATAGCACCATGCAACTGCAAATGTACATGTTTTTTTTTTTTTGTCAAACATGGAATAATATGCACTGATGAATCATTCAGAATAAAATGAATGCATATAAATGAAGTATACGAGGTAAATGTTGAGTATGCATGGCGTTTGCATCTTGACGGTGTGATATTCTCTCATTAAGCATCGGCGAGGGCCGAGGAAGAGCGCTGGCGCGGGGGCCGGCCTGCAGAAACACATTTCGTGGGAGTTTTTTATGAGCTGTAAACGCAGGAAACTTTGACAAGGCCTGGAAGTTGCTGATATTGTTTCGACTCTGATTATGTGCCGGTTTGACAGGCCGACGGGTCCACCTGAGTCTGAGCTGAAGAGAAGCTAAAGCGAATCGCTAACAGAGAAAATAACACAGAAGTTGCAGGATGAACTCAGCTGTGACCAACTACCTTTTCCCTGTGGGATTTGAGGCAGAGAGTCACTAGTGTTTGTTTATGTGTGTCTTCACGTATTACATTCAGCCTCATGACTTTGTGAATCCCACCAATTACATGTCAAGGTCATATTCCCAAGACACACACACAAATAATAATATTGAAGCATTACTGTAGCAATATATATATATATATAGTATAAAATAATGTATTTGAATTAATATAACTATATAAAAATATTATATAACATATAATATCTTATACAATTATTATATAGATTATATATATATATATATATATATATATATATATATATATATATATATATAATTGATTTTTGGTATTTGTAGTAGTATTTATCATATAAATGTATGTATTTATTAATTTTAATTTTAAAATATAAATAGTAATATATTTTAATCTCTCTCTCTCTCTCTCTCTCTCTCTCTCTCTCTCTATATATATATATATATATATATATATATATAATTATTTTTATAAATTATACAAATAGTAACATATTTAACTTAATATAATAATTATATAATAATATTATTATATTAAATATATATAAATATATGTCATTTTAATATTTGTTGTGGTATTTATATGATAATATAAATGTATGTATTCATATACTATGTATATACAGTATATTATTATTACATTAATTAAAATATTTAATTATATATATATATATATATATATGTATATTAAATGTATTTATTATTAATTATATATATACAGTATACATAAAGTGTATATATATATATATATATATATATATATATATATATATATATATATATATATATATTACATACACATACTAATTACATATATTGCCTGTGATTAGCTACTTGCTCTTGCTAGTCATCTTCTATAAGCAGAATGCAAACACTTATTGCTCTTTATTGATTTTAGTGTGAAATATGACCCGCACATGAGCCGATACGAGTGCAGATGTTGTGTGTGTTTCTGCTCCAGACATGATGACTCTAAGAACTGAATGTAAAAGACAGTTGATTCCGTTTAACGAGAGGACGTGAGATAAATAAACACGGCGTCTGCACTGGAATGCAGAGAGAGAGAGAGAGAGAGAGAGAGAGAGAGAGAGAGAGAGAGAGAGAGAGAGAGAGAGAGAGAGAGAGAGAGAGAGAGAGAGAGAGAGAGACTGGGCAAACACAAGCAGTGTCTCAGTGTCCTGTGGCGTGTCCTGAGCAAACACTGCTGGAGTCGATCACGACACCTGAGGGACACGGAGAGCCTCAAGAAATCAAAATTGACAAGTTTAGTTTTTTATGTTTAATATTGCAGTTTTTATTCTAAATGATTTATCCGTGCACATCATTATTGGGTTAATAATCTTGAATCAGAGTAAATTCCTCTTCTCTTCTCTGATGATGAGGGCGGGGCTATAACCTGTCACTCACATGAGATCAGCCAATAGCAAACCACAACCATCCAATCAATTCCTCACAGACAAAATCAAGCCCCGCCCACATTTGTTCTTGTTCCAGAAGCGTTTCAATCAGATATACGGCACTATAGGGAAGAAAAGAAGAGCGCAACTTTTTATTTGATTTTTTATGACAGTTTAAATTGGAAATTACATTTTCATTGCTCAAAAAGTGAATAAATGGATTATAACTACTGCATAACTATAATTTATTACCATAAAATCCCATAAAAATACAAAATCTTAAATAAACTTTTGGTTATTTTTGACTGACATGCGAACAGTACCAGAGGGTTAGATGTGGATCTGATTTTCTATCAATTTTAGAGTTTTGTAAAATATATATTTTGGTTCACAGTAAACTTTTTTACACTTAAATTTGATTAAGTTCCTTCATTCCTGCAATAATCGGCTAAGTGTGAGACCAGTCTTAGATCTGTGTTTCAAAGCATTCATGAACTATACTACCATGTCAGTTCACGTCTATGCTCAATAAATGCGTTCAACAATCAACAATATCAGAGTTATGAAATTCGCAATGAAACTCCTCCAGCATCTCTCACACTCGTCTATGTGTTGCACTGTCAGAACCGGAAGCTTCGACCTGTGCCGTACAGTCATACGAATAGAAACACAGTGTAATTAACATGCAGACGTGAGCATGTTGTTTAGCTGAGCGTGTTTTTCCTCTCGACCTGTCTCTCTTCACCCGTGTCCGACTCTTATCACATGCTTTTATTCAGGTCCATCTGCTCTTGATCATTTCATATCTAAACCAGGGTTGAACACCTTTCGAGTGGCTTCAAGACCTTTAAACTGTGCTTGAAAGAAAAAACCACAAATGAGACTTTTAATAATGGTTTTTCTTACTAAGCAATTTGACTCAATTGAGAGCAAGTGGAGACTTGGTTAAAGGCATAATTCTTATCCCCCATAATAAAGATAAAAATAAATTCATCATTTACTCCCCCTCATGTCCGTTCCGAACTTGTATGACTTTCTTTCTTCTGCAAAAGACATAAGAAGATATTTTGAAGGACGTGGGAACCAAACAACATTGGAGGCCCATTGACTTCCATTGCATGGACAAACAATCAAACTAACGACGAAAACCACAGACATTTCATATCTGACAGTTTGGAATGATTAAATGATGACAGAATGTTAATATCTGGGTGAAACGTCCCTCAAAATTCTACTTTAAATTAAAAAGGATTCTTTTTATTTAATATAGGCTATATATATATCACAATGTCATCATTTATATTTATATTAATATAAATAATGTAGAATTAAACATTTTGGGTGAAATGTCCCTTTAAATTCTACATGAGATTAAAATAGACTCTGTTTATTTAATATCTTTCTTTGGATTTATTTTGTGCATTTATATCGAATTTCTTCAATAAAATGTGCCAAATCTCCTCAACAACTTTCCTTCTCAGCTGATGTCTGACTCCTTTCTGGTATGTAACGCCCACTTTTCCCGATCCAATCAATTCTCGTTAAATATCCAGTTTCACTCTGAAATGCATTGAATTACGGACGAAACGCGTCTTCTAATGTCTCCTTCAGAGTTTCAGAAGTGTTTAGAAGTGTGCGCGGGTCTGTCGATCTCAGTCTGAGCTCAATACTGCTCTCGTAAATAACATTTCACGTTTGTTTCTTTGAAGTTATTTGTGAATTTTACAAGCAAATTCTGAGTGAAAATGATTATTTTAGGAGAAGCTTCTGAGACGAAGTTGAGAATATGAGCATGAAACGGTCCCGCGGGATGTGTGCGTGAACTGATGAGGAATGTTTTGTGTTGTTGTAGTTGGGATAATGTACGATCCCAGAGCAAACAGTGAGTTCTTCATTCCAGCTCCTAATCTTTGACACAAAGACACTGGAATCTGGCCTCTCTCTCTCTCTCTCTCTCTCTCTCTCTCTCTCTCTCTCTCTCACACATACACTCTCTCTCTCTCTCTCTCTCTCTCTCTCTCTCTCTCTCTCTCTCTCTGGTCTCTCTCTCTCTCTCTCTCTCTCTCTCTCTCTCCCCTCTCTCTCTCTCTCTCTTTCTCTCTCTCTCCTCTCTCTCTCTCTCTCTCTCTCTCTCTCTCACTCTCCTCTCTCTCTGGCCGAGTGTATGGCTGCGTGACAGATTGGAAGAGAGTGTGGGTTGCAGTTCGTAATCACATAGACCATAAAGAAAGTATGGCAGAGGAACTGACGGCTGTCTTTATCAAGCCGACTGCATGTTGGAAAAGCAATTTGGTGTCGTTTCACTCATTCGGCGGAAGGTAGGAAGCATTTAGGAAAAGGTCTGAGCCAGAGAAACGCCGCTGGAAACGCAGACATTATGGATTATAAAGATTTAATAAGAGAATAAATTGAATTAGGAACAAACAGGAGCTTGGTTTTGCTGTGTTTAAATATGAGCTTGTTTTGTTGCTCACGGTTGCTCTTTCACCGCTCAGAGTTTTTACACACTCTAATTTCAGGAGAAATATCGAAAACGTAATGAAAATAGATAAATGAGGATATAATTGTCATGCATTAAGAGTGTAGTGCTTTAAAAGAGTGTGGGCACACTTTATCTTGGTGAATCTGAGCACTGTTTGAGACATTGTTGAGATCTGAAGCTTCTCCAGAGATCTGCTCTCCAACTCATTTCTGTCAACAAGAAACACCTGAGATGCTGAAGAAGTTTGCTTTGTGAAGCTCAATGGAGCTTTCACATATTTTCACTCATATTTCTCCTGAAATTAGAGGTATAATACAAATGGATGAATGAGAAAATAGTTGTCGTGCATTTAAAATGAATGCAGATCTTTGTGAATTTGATGAAAATATTGTAATTAATTTCGAATTTGATTGCACACTTATCATGCCAAATCTGAGAAACCTCTAGAAACCTAATTTCTCAGGAAAAACAAACAAAATTCAGATGTTAAAGTGGTTAATGAGGTTAATGAGAAATAATACAAATAAATAAATGAGAAAATAGCCGCTGTGCAGTAAGAGTATATCGCTGAGAAATATTTGACTTCATATTGGATTTAATTGCACTTTTAATCTTGGCAAAAGCACTAAATTGAGCTGAATAATAACTATAGTCTTATAGAGCAAATTGAAGTAATTTCATTATTGATGAATTTTGCTTTATTTCTGCGTTGTATGAAGTGCTACAGAAATAAATGTGACTTGACCGAGACATTTTTGAGATCTTAAACTCTGGAAATCTTATCTAAGCCGGAGATGCAAAAGCAAAAGTGTCTATTTGCTCTCCATGTAATCTTGAAGAAACAATTGAGCTGTTGAACAGATTATCTGTGTGATTTTCTCCCTGTGGGCCGTATGGTTTCGGGCTGGTAGATTACAGCAGCGCCGGCCTCAGGATGAAGAGCCCCGGCCGGTGAACCAGAGTCAGTGTGTGTTTGATTTGTAATAGTTTAGTCGAGCTAATTACCTGCAGATCTGGAGGGACGCGTGTCTAGCGCTCGAGATAACTGCAGGTTTTCATCTCACTCAAATATTAAACCCAGGGTTAGTTACGTCAGCAGCACTAGTTACTGTACGTTCAGGACTACAGTCGCTGTTGGACGCATGTTTGCAATTATTTGAAACAGCAGGAGTGAAAAAACCCATGAGTTTCGCAGGCGTTTTACAGTGCAGCGTTTGCTCTGACCCGTGGGGAGAACGGGAGAAACTGTTTGTTTTTGTTGGTTACGGCGGAGGGTAAACTTCAGATTATAAGTGGCAAGTGAAAATGAAGACGCAGCTGGTCTCAACCGGGTCCTCCTCGTCGTCAGGCGGATTCTGGCAGAATCCTAACTCTTTCATAATGAAGTTTTTAAAGACAGCTAATCAGCAAAGCCAGGCGACGCGTCAGTGTTTTTGAATTTTTTTTTATTCATCCGACCAACTTTGTTTTAAAAATATTTTCTTAATTATTTTTTAAGCAGGCATTCTTTTTGAAAGCTCCTAATTTGTTCGCCTGCTGTCGTTGGAGATTAGGCAACAGAGGAGGAGGCGTGAGAGTCACAGATTATCCAAGCGGCTCCTGTTTTCGGGATATTTTTGCCCAACTAAGCTCGCATGTGGAAATCGTTGCACCGGTCGTTTGATATAGTCTGGAATGTTCTGCGCACTTCCATTTCACAGAAGGAGAGAGACGTACAGCGTTTATGTTTTAAATATACCTGCAGGGGCGAAAGCGCAACAGAATATTTGTATTGCACGAGTGTTTAAATGAGTTTCGTGATGAGTTCACCTCCTCCTTCCTCTTGACATTTCAAAGGCACGAGCCGTTCGCCGCTGTAAGCCGGGTCTTACTGTAATCTTTCTGTCCCTTTTTTATCCATGCTATTGATATTGTGGTCGGGATATAAACTCTTAATGAGGCTTTGCCTTTCCCAGTGCCAGATTTTTGCTGGAAACTATGAAGCAAGCTTGCGGAAAAAAGCGAGTTTAGGCAAAAAAACGTTTATTTATAGTGATGCATAAACCAGCGTTTCCTACAGCAGTTTTGCTTCGTGACTCAGACTTTACAAGTGACCACCAGAACTGTTTATTGTACAAAAGTAAGCAAATATGTGCTTATATGATTAACATGACATGAGTAGGAAAATTGTGAATTATGTTTGCATGCCCTTGGTAGCCATTGCACAAAATGCACTATTGCTTTATATTACTTTTGCACATAAGGAAGACACTTTTATCCAAAGCGACTCACATAGTTCATGCATTCCATGGCATGGGTTAGGGTTAGGGTTAGCATTTAATCTTTAAATCATTAAAGCATTTAATCATTAAATCATTAAAGCATTTAATCATTAAATCATAGGGTTAGGGTTAGCAATCATAGGGTTAGGGTTAGCATTTAATCTTTAAATCTTTAAAGCATTTAATCTTTGCATTTAATATAGGTCTTTTTTACTTTTTTGCATAATCCTGGCCAAAATATATGGGATAAAGTGCATAATTTATGCATTTATCAGATGCTTTCATCCAATGCAACTTACACTGCATTCAGTTCATGCATTTACTAGGAATCGAACCCATGACCTTGGCGTTGCTGGCATCACGCTCTACAGTTTGAGCTATTTGCATTTAACTTGCATTTATCCATCTGAGCTCCACCGTTCTGCAAGATTCTGATTTTATTTGATATTTTTCAGTATTTTATCAGTTTCAGTCAAACTCACAACTCGGGTAAATATAAGTTCTTTCACTGCCTGATTATTTGGTTAAAACGAGCGGTCCGGTGTGTCTCTCCAGGGTCATTTCGTAGCATTAGTACAAATGCCTCATCTTAACATGAGAAAATCGTATGACAGACGTGTGCAAATAAACACGGCCCAGAGGCCCTCCGTACCTCGAGTGAATGGAAAGAGCCAAGTCAGGGAAAAACGGAGGCCTTGTTCTAAAAACAAGAGCATGATGGCCGTATCTCTGTTTTCAGATAAACCTCAGGAATTTTAAGAGCCCGGATCGGCCCACTCGCTCCTTCCCGAAGCGGTTCGCTGTCAAATACTGATGCTTTCTTTCTGTGACCCCCCCTCGAGTCTGAGAGGACTTGGTTTGCTCCAGCTTGTAATGTCTATTACATCATCTCATTAATATTCATACGGCACATATAGGTGCAATTTTAGGATCCTGTTACGACTTAAGAGATTTGTTTGTGGTTAAGGACAAGGTTAAATTTATTGTTGAATCAATTAACCCTTTTGGTAAAACAAAACAATAAGGTCTCATTAGTTAAAATGAACTAACAATGAACAAGACCTCTATGTATTTAATAATGTTAGTTAATGTTAATTTCAACATTTAATAAAACATTTTAAAATCAAAAGTTGTAAGTGCACTGTGAACTAACATGAACAAACAACGAACAGTTGTATTTTTTATTAACAAACATAAATAAATGCTCATTGCTAGTTCAATGTTAGCAAATGAGAGCGTATTGTAAAGTGTTAACATTATTTTTAACAGCATCACATTTATTTAATGAATTTGGCTTGATTTGACAATAAGATGAATGAAACACATGTTAAGCTTTAGCAATGGCAATGTTTCACGTATACTTCAGCTTTGAAGATAATTAAACTCAGAGTGTGAGTGACTTTTAAAGTCTTAAGTCACATCTGGATTTAATTTATCACCAAAATAAAAGGTCTTTCTCTGACAGAGTTGCATCATTTACTAATAAATGAGTTGCGCTCACAATTCTGCAATGAAAATAGCAATTACTGGGGATTTGCACAGATTTGTACGTCTCTAAACTTGTTCATACTTAAGTATATTGTTGATTCTGTCAATACATTGAAATAGGTTAAAATCCTCTGAAGTTAATCATTTTATCCATTAAAACTCATCTTTGATGATCAAAATGACATATTTAAATGTTTTAATTGTGAATTTTTTTTATGCCTTAAAATAGCTTGAATGTAACTTCACTTAGTATATGTGAATCATGAGTATGCAAATTAGTCTCCGCCTCCACTCACTCACACCAGCTCAGATTACCTGATCCACTCGCTCTGTAAACTGTGAACGCTACATGATGGCAGTATTGGTTTAATTCAGCCATAAATGTTTGAAACAGACTGAGAAGAAGATGAAGAGTGAATTATACAGTCCATGTATCAGAATATTCATGTGTTTTATGTATCACTCTCTAATGGCAACGGACTGTAATTGATCTGATTAGCCTTTGGCTTGACTACGTTATCAAACAGCTAATAATGTGTTGCTAATGTTACACAAACCATGTTCCCGTTCGCCATCTCGAGGTCAGACAGTTGCCTTGTAAAAATCCTCAGTCTAAAGCCCTATTCGGACGGGACTAGTTTAACATGGAGAGGAGGGGTAAAGTAATAATTACCAGAGCTTCTCTGTGATTTTAGTCCCGTCTGAATGTGCATCTCAGTGATCATCACGGACAATGTCAGTAAAGATTACGGTGACTTTTACCTTCAGTGAAAAGGTCCGGAAAAATGCCCTCAGGTAACACTAATCCCGTGAGAATAGACCCGCTGTAAATATGTACGTAAATATTTCGGAATTTCCAGTTTAAAAGTAGTTTCCCGCAGTTTTTCAAGTATTGAGACGCTTGAAAAAGAATTCAGTTGCGTTCTATACATCGTTCGACCGGACATAACTGTTTTATATATATAAATATAGGTTATATATGTTGACGGCGGTGTGTAAATCGAGTTACTCTCCCACTTCTGCTAGTTTTACTGAGATCTCTTATCCCGTGCGGATTGGCCATTAATGTAGACGTCCTGTGGTAAAATTACACTCCATCTACCCTGGTAAAGTTAATCCCGTCCGAATAGGGCTTTAGAAATGATTTGAACATCATAGAAAGTCAGTGAGGAAAAGCTCCGCCCCCCTCGTGACGGGATTGGTCACTTGTTTGTGATGTAGGAAACAGGGGCGTTTTGAGACTGTCTTTGATAAAGTGCAGAAAATTCTCAGCAATGGTGTTAACTGAAGAATTTACACTTGGTTTGTATATTAGAAACACCACCTAGACATATAAACAACTTGATTTTCACCACCATATCCAAACACAAACATGATCATGTGCACCATGCACACGGATATACCTACTGTCCGAATATGAATGAGATCTTGCTGGTAATGTGGTTAATGTAAAGTCGCATGCAGTTTCCTAAATATGACTTAATTTCACCTCGCTATGGCCTCCAGAATCATCGTCGTGAGCTCACATCCTCAAACACACACTGAGCGCCGTGCAAACAGTGCTGTGAGATAAAGAGTCTCGTGCAGCTCGAGGTGAGATTAAAACGAGACGAGAGAACGAGAGGAAATCATTGAAGAAAAAAAGCCATCTGCAAATGCAGCCGTTGAGTCTGTTCTCTTCACACCAGCCACAGTAATAGCTTTCCTGTGTACTTGTCCTGTCAAATCAGCTCAAGCTTTTGCTAAACCATTTCAGCCCAAATTCACTCTCGGCACAGAAGCGTTCTGGCTGGCCGAAGCAAATGCACTGGAAAAATATGCAAAATTATGCAGATTATAATCCTAGATTACCAAACCCGTTTGAATCAAGTGTGCATGCATGTTTGTTAACTCGACTGGCTTTTCCTGAGCAAAATATAAGTGCAAAAGTCTTCTCCTGCGTTTTGGCCGGTTGCTAGATGGATATTTATTCAGTGATTTGAATGCACCAATGTGTTGCTTGTACAAACAGTATAGTCTTCATGTTATATGATGTCGAACACTTTAAATACATGCAAAAGACAGTCAGTGTTTGCGTACAATAGACACAGTGATTCAAATGAGATGGCTGGCACTGATTTCCACACCATCTAGTGTTACCATGCTAGTGTATTGTGTGTGAAACATTCAACAAGCGCAGATAACCCGTCCAAAGTGTGTGTTTTACAGATAGGCCGCAGCGCATGGCGTGTTATGCAGCGTTTTGTGATGTTTCTTTCTCTGTTTTTGTATATGGGATCTTTGAGTCTGTCATACCGTGGTAAATCGGGCATCAAAAGTGTCTCAAAAGCTGCCGTCTTTCACCCGGAGAACGACACTGTGTGGATGCTGTGTGCTTAAGCTTAGATGGAGAGAGAAAGAAGGAGTAGTGGATGTGTGCCAGAGCCCAGAGGGCATGCGTGGGGTACAGCTTTCATGTGCCGCAAACACACACAAAGAACACATCATAATATCTGTGTTAAAGAGAGAGTTCACACACATGTCGCTCCAAACCCGTATGACTTTCTCTCGTCTGTAGAACACAAAAGAAGATGTTTAGCTGGATGTTCACGCTGCAATGAAAGCATTCATATGACCTGTGCGCTATAAGACATGTGATGCTTCGACACCTTCAAGTTGCATTACAATTTGTGTGAAGTTGCATGTAGAAATTGTATGCAATTTAATGTAAAAATGTAAATAATATAGTTGCATTAAAAAACGTAAAATTTCATGTTATTCTGTGTAAAATGTAAATGATATATTGGATCAATTTAATTTGCATTGAAAATAATGTAAAACGTATGTAATTGTGTATAAAAATGCAAATTATATATAAGATCATTTATATATAAGATAAATAAATTGCATTAAAAAATATATTTTACTTTTTAAACAGCTGAATGCAAAAGTATGTTTAAAAATGTAAAAATAAAACAATATAGGCCTACTACTTGTTTCATAAATACAAGAAGTTTGTTATTTGTAAGTGCAAATGAGATTAAAAAGTGGTTTGAAATCAGATGAGATTTTTTAGTGACTCATATCCTAAAGACTCATATTTGTGGTCGAATGACTTCAGAATATGCTGTTGTGATGATGCCTTTGTCTGACAAAATATCGCTTTCTGATTTCATTGCACTGTATGTGAAAAATCGACATGAACATTGCACTAATAATCTCCTATGTGTTCCACTGAAGAAGATCGTACAGGTTTGAGTTCATAAAGCAGTGAAAAAGAGAGACAGTGGCATGAATGAGAGAATGGACAGATGGAGTGAGATAAGGACATGCGAAATGCAATAAAGTAAAAAAAGAAAAGCAGAGACAGCGGTCATGAGAGGAGAGCAGAGAGAGAGAGAATGTGGGATTAGAAGTGTAACAGCTGGTGCTCAAAACCCTTGAAACATTACTGCGCTCATCATAAGCTCACATCTCCAGCAAATCACACTCAAACTCCACAGATTACTCCTGTGACCTTGATTTACAACAATATCTGTATTCCCCTCGTCATAGCTCTCATTAAGAGCATCTTTACGTGTGGCTCGTACTCACAAATGGAAACGGTACCTCACTGTTGGGGAAGAATGATATTAGAATGATTTCTGAAGGATCATAAGACACCAAAGACTGGATGAAAATTCAGCTTTGCATCACAAAAATAAATTACATTTTAAAGTATATTAAAAAAGAGAACCATTATTTTAAATTGTAATAATATTTCATAATATTACTGTTTTTTTTTTTTTTAGTTTGTTTTTTTAACTGCAGGCTTGATGAGCATAAGATACTTCTTGCAAAAGCATTAAAAATAGTAGTGTTTCCAAACTTTTGACTGGTACTGTATATATATATATATATATATATATATATATATATACAGTATAGTGCTGTCAAATCGATTAATCGCGATTAATCGCATTTCACATAAAAGTTTGTCTATATAATATACAGTATGTGTGTGTGTATATATATATATATATATATATATATATACACACACACGTACACATATACATGTTTAAATATAATAATAATATATATACACACATTATATAAACAAACTTTTATGTTAGATGCGATTAATCACGATGAATCAATTTGACAGCACTACATATATATGTGTGTGTGTGTGTGTGTGTGTGTGTGTGTGTATATATATATATATATATATATATATATATATATATATATATATATATATCTCTATCTATCTATCTATCTATCTATCTATCTATCTATCTATCTATCTATCTATCTATCTATCTATCTATCTATATACTATTTAGCAGTGAAAATTATACTTATGCAATAAAGTTTAGGTAAAAAAGGCTTCAACTTTTTTGATTAATATGTAAAAATTATGTATAATTACTTACGAAATAAAAAATATTGTTGATGATATATTGCAGAATGAATACCCATGAACTATGAGGTAAATGAGGCACAACCAAAGTGACTTTTTTGGTGTTACAAGAAAAAACATTGTTGGAGTGATGTATTCTTGTGAACGTTAGCTACTTTTCAAACAAAATCTCAGTTTTCATCACAAGTGTTCATGTGCTTTAACTCAGCGAAGCTCATTCTACTCTTGTTCTTTCAAAGGCGTTGTGGTGGGAGGGAGAACCGTTTGCGTAAAACCTGTCTAAATATGGCCGTCTGCAGCGATACATTTACGAGGCTGAGTGAAAGTCTAGCGAGTCGGGCAGACGCTGGTGGCGGTGGAATTAGTTTTAATAGAACGTCGACCTCTGCCCTCTTTCTTTCTGTTTCACTCACTCACTGCCTTTTTCTGTTGCTAATATTAGCCTTTATTAAGACGTACAACTGCTGCCACCTGTAGAGGCATTGCCTGGGTTTGGAATGAATTTCAGCTGTAGTACGCTCAATTATATCACTTATATATTGCATGTGATGCATATAATAAATGCATATACATTCAACATGCATCTCTGAAATAAAAACGGTAACACCGGTTCATTAGTTAACAATAATTAACATTAACTAACATGAATTAACAATGATCAATACATTTGTTACAGTATTTATTAATCTCTGTTAATGTTAGTTTATAGAAATACAGCTGTTCATTGTTTGTTCATGTTAGTTCACAGTGCATTAACTAATGATAACAAATACAACCTTTGCTTTAAGTAATGTATTAGTATGTTGAAATTAATATTAGCTGAGATTAATAAATGCTGTAGTATTGTTCATTCTTGGTTAATGTTATCAGGTAGATAACATTAACTAAATGGTTTTTACCATAAAAACAGTATTTTGCATTTTTAAACAATTTTTGTATTAAAAGATGTTTACTTCTAGTTATTAGGGAGATATTAAATGCACAGTTGACATCACTTCCTGTTTGCATTGCATTTTGGCATTGAGCTAGGGGTGCATGCTGCACATTTTAGGAAATGCACATTGTAGAATATGTAGTTTGAAACCGAATACTGGTGTAGAATTGTGCATTTCAGCCGTAGTGTGCAAAATGATCAGTTATATATTGCATGTGATGCATATAGCAAACGGCATGCATGCAGTTATATGCATATCCATGCAACATGCATCATGTTAAATGCACAGTTGACATCACTTCCTGTTTGCATTGCATTCAGGCATTGTGCTCGGGTTGCATGCTGCACATTTTAGGGAATGCATACAGAAAATGCACACTGAAGTATATATGTAGTTTGTTAGGACAGCAGTTTGATCACATTAGATGTTCAGACTGACACAGAGTCTGACAGAGTCTGAAAGCAGAACAAATGTTGTAGTATGTCTGTTTCAAACCACACACACACACACACTGTAAGCACTGCAGCTAAGTTGTTTATATCCAGAGGCCATGATATCATTTAGTATTACAGTATATCCAGAGGCGAATCCCGAATACATTCATTCAGCATTCTGTGAACAGCAACTTCAAATCCCACTCGTTCTACTGGGACTTTCCGTGAATTTGCAGCAAAACACAACAGCGCTGGCAGTCGTTACAAATGCAATGAGTTATTGTAGTAATCCTCTGTGATTAGCCACGATAATTCCAGCTAAATCGTTTACTGAATTTACATGTTTAGTTTTATTAAGTCAATTAATTATCCGGAACCCAAAACGAGCCACCGTCTGATTTGATTGTTTTCGGCCACCGCAAATTTGATTTATTCATGCCGGTCGGAATCTGATTACATTCTGAGAGCGAGATGCCAGAAACATGTCTTGGTTTTAACGCACTTTGAAGCAGGAGTGTTTGGAGTGTTTCGGGCAGAACAGTCACAACATAGTGACAGCGCTACGTTTGCTGACCCACGAGATGTGTGCGTGTCACGACCTTTGGCTTTCCACGTTGTTTGTTTAACCCAAAGTCCGTCTTTGTTCTGTTCTCTCGATAGGTAAACAGTTGTGAGTCGCCGTCTGCAGACTAAACATATTCCGACGGATTTTGATCAATGTGCATCAGGTTTAAGCGCCTCAACTTGAGCGGGATCTCGCTCTAATGAACAACACATGTTTTACAACATATATTGAGGAGTGTCTCCAGCAGATGCATTTCAGCGTTACTGTAATATGATATGCAGTCAGATATGATGCCTTGATTACACTGGCTTACACAATACACAATCTGTTCATCAGCCCGAGTCCTTCACTGTGACCTACAGAAACTCAAACCACAGTCTGTGCTTATATGCACATTTTGGCTAATATTACATAGTTTTTTGTGCATGTACCATAGTAGAACCATGGTTTTGGCCATGTACCACTGTGTTTTTTTGATATGCACCATGGTCTGTTTTTGGATATGTGCCATAGTAATACTGTGATTTTAAAAAAAAAAGTAGTACCATGGTAATTCTATGACCTTTTTGTACAATGGTATTACTTTATTTTTAAATTGTTTTTTTTTTATATTCATATTTGTTTGTTTGGATGTGCACCATGGTAATATATGTATATATATATATATATATATATATATATATATATAAAACACTTTATTTTACAGTGTCCCTGTTACATATGTTACATGTACAGTACTTACCATAGTATTAACAGTAAATTATGCATAATTACATGCAACTAACCCTCAATCAAACCCTAATCCTACCCTAACCCTATAGTAAGTATATGTTAATTAATATATAATTACACTGTAACACGGACACCTTAAAATAATGTGTTGCCGTATAATATATATATATATATATATATATATATATATATATATATATATATACAGTATATATATATATATTGTGAGGAGTATCAGGAGTATTGCTGTATTTTAGCAATATTTGAAGCATGCATAGAGAAACCTGATGATGTTTTTGTTTGCTACACACTTTTTACTTTCTGAGAGATGGATTTGAGGAGAACGGGATGATTTTAGGAGCAGACATTGAGGAGTGTGATGCATCAGTCTGTCTCTGTACACACGTGTCCTCAGGGGTTTTTTCTGGTTTATTAGGGTCACAATATGCAATATGTATTAGGATTACAATATGCAAATGCAACATGAATCATCAGTATTTTTGGTCCAGTTTCCTAGAGTTGAAATATGCATTTGCATATATAACATTTTGGTCCGTTGTCTTAGAAGAGAAATACTGTACATTTTAAATGTGCATATCTGATGACACTTTATTTTAAGGTGTCCTTGTTACAGTGTAATTATACATTTAAGCATTGAGTAATAATAATTAACTGCATGTACTTACTATAGGGATTAGAGTTTGGTTGAGGGTTAGTTGCATGTAATTATGCAACATCTACTGTTATTACTACAGTAAGTACATGTAACCTATGCAACGGACACTTAAGGGTTTTAAGCACAACGGGTTTTAAGCAATGCATTAATTGTCAATGAAGCATTCAGAGCTAAGACAATTGCATCATACTATAATAAATAAGACATGCAAAGATGCAATTTAAATGTTGTCAATTATTAGACTGGCTTGAAAAACTCATGTCTCCTTTCGTAGGATATTTTCTATGCCATGTTTAACCGTGAGTGTGTAAGTGACATATACTGTGGGAAAGAGAGTATTTGTGTTTGTCTGACTTGTCTTTGTGTGTTTAAGTGTCTGCCTGTGTGTGTATCTTTTCATGCAGTTGTATGTAGTCATGCTCGTCTGTTTGAGGCCCTCCAGATGTCTTACACATAGTGGGCTCTTGTGTGTGTGTGTGTGTGTGTGTGTGTGTGTGTGTGTGTGTGTGTGTGTGTGTGTGTGTAAATGGGTCACTCAGCCTGTATCACCCAGCACACACACACAATGACCCCACTGTTCTCCCCTATAACAGCTCACCAGGTGGCTCTCTCGCAAAGACACAGCTAAATAATTACAGTAACACACACATGCATGCACAAATCCACATGAAGATCAACTCAACTCATATATAACGAGGTCAAAAGCATGATGATATTTAGCGTTTTCAGTTATCAGCATTGGCCGACAACTTTTCTCTTTGTCACAAAACTTTTAACATCGCTACGGATTGACGACTTGGACGTGAATAAGTGTGTAAAATGACCTTGTTGTGTTTTTGCATGTCATTCAGGAGCAGTCGTCACTTAAATGGATGATTAAACAGAAGGAGAAACAGTTCTCCAGGTCTAAAATACATCAAATCTGCATAAAACAACTAATTAAAAATTATTTTTAAATCATTAAAGGTGATTGTGTGTAATTTATGTTAAAATACTTTCTCATTTCCCAGTGCAGAGTTTTTTTTAGCAGGTCTGGCACAGTAACACTGACTCAACTAATTGGGCGAGTTTGGGGCGGGGCTACATTTTGTGCTTGACCAATGGCAGAAAGGGGGCGTGTTCAGGGAAACCACACTTCACCTTTAAAGATTTTCGTCAAAAGATGGTAAAATTCAAATAACAATACATTAAAGCTAAATAAAAATACAAAATGTCAAAAGCATGTAACAAAAACTAAAATTGAAAATATAAAAGCTAATTCTAAATATTAAAAAATATAGTATACTATAATAATACTGTACTTTTTATGTAAACTTTCTTTTATATCATTTTTTATGCCGTTTACTGTCAATAAAGCGTGTGATATGATTTAAGACCCAAGGGACCTTGGTTAGACACAAAAGCTGTGACCGCCGGATCTTCGAAAGCACTTTTGATGAGCAGATTAAACACCAGCGACCCGTTGTCAATGGGGAAGCGGATTCAAAACTTCTGCTTTGTGTTTTATGTCCTTCAGTGAAAAATAGATTCATTTCTCAATTCCCCAAACGTGATTTCCTCCAGCGTATAGAGTGTTATTCATTATTAACTCGCATTTCAAATCATCTTGTGTTTGTATTGACTTTCGGCATTGAGATTTGACCTGGCTGTGAATGGATGGTCTGAGTAATGCAGTAAAATAATAATAATCTTTATTTTCTATAGCGCCTTTAACTGTACACCTCAAAGCGCTCTACAGAAACAAATAAAACAACAAAAATACGCCATTTAAAATAATGCACAATATAAAATTTAAATTAAAGCAACAAAATACACCATATAAAATAATGCACAATATAAAATTTTAATTAAAACAACAAAAATACACCACATAAAACAATGCACAATATAAAATTAAAATTAAAGCAACAAAATACACCATATAAAATAATGCACAATGATACATTTATACAAACAGTCAACTAAAAGCTACCCTAAAAAAATTGTTTTAAGGTAAAATTTAAAGATGCTAAGAGATTTTGTTTGCCTTTTTCGACTGGTGACGAATTCCATCCCAATCTCCCATCAATCGTTAGCGAGTTACAAGACCAGTTTCTGATGAACGAAGGTCACGCGTTGGAGGATATAGAATTAAAAGTTCGGTCAAGTATTGAGGTGCCAACTCATGTAAAGCCTTAAAAGCATTAACATATGGCGAGGGAGACATTTCAGATCGAGAGACAAAATGTATCTCAGTGTCGCTCTCTCCCACTCTCCGGGATGTTTAAGGACGCCTTCGCTTCAGTCTATTTGCTTCCACTGCGAGTGTTTTCCTTCATTTCATTCTCACTCGTGTATTTGTGTACGTCTGAACTCTGACCAGTGATCCGCCACCGCTAATTTCACATTCACACAGCTCTTAACCATCTCTCTTCTCCTTTTCGTTCCCACAAAAATGCCACAGACACACTTCAGTGAATCAAGACGGAGATGTGATTTAGAGAACTGTCATTAGTTGGGTTGTAAAAATATTACTGTATAACAGTAAAACTACACCATTAGGACTGGACAATGTCATAAAAAAGGTGCATTTAAAATGTGATGTATATAGCTTACAAATTAAATTTTTTATATACAGACCGATTTAAAATGCTTCATGCAAGGAAATTACTGTAAAATACATTGTTTTTCGCTAGTATATCAACAGTCGATAATCATCGTCATTTATTTAAAGCCCCCCTGTGGTGAAAATCCAGCTTTTAATGTTGTTTATGTGTCTATGTGGTGTTTTTAATATGCTTTAAGACAAACCATGTGTAAATTCATAAGTCGACTCCATTGCTGAGTATTTCCTCCTTAAAACTGTAGTGAACCAAAGACAGTCTCAAAAACACGCTTTGAAATCGCTGGTGTTTCTGACGTCACAAACTACCTTGTAACCAATCAGATCAACGTGTGATCGTCAACCAGTGGATCTCTGAGCTGAGTGAGTGAGTGGAGGCGGGGCTCATTTGCATATTCATAGAACCACGCATACTAAATGAGGCAAGAGTGTCGAGTTACATTCAAGATATTTTAAGGCATGAAGAATTTTTTTCAAGGAAAAAACATTTAAATATGTCATTTTGGTGATCAAAGATGAGTTTTAAGGGATAACATGATTGACTACAAATTTAAGACATTTTAATGAATCGTTGAATCAGAGTTTAAACTCAATTTACTAATTCACTCAGTTTGAAGTGATTCACTGCAATGAATCACTGTTGGACTCTCAATGGTGCTTAATTGGTTTTGACTTCCAAAATCATTGAGAATTTATTATTTATTTAATTTCCTCCTAATCTGGTTTTGGTTAGTCACTCAGTGAGAAGATGACATGTCTGGCGTATGAAAAAGACCTTGATGCTCTCAGGTTTTTCAGAAGACCTCCTGAAGCGGCTTGTAAAGGGATGTTCATTTCAAAGGGCGAATTCGTTTGACAGGTTCGTTTACAGTAGCGACGACTCTGAACACGATACTGTACACATCAAAATCAAACGTATATGTCATTTCAAAGACGTTCCGTACACACAACATTTCCTCAGGCGCGCTGAAGCTGGCGTTGCTTTGGCACAGGTTATAACCCTTTAAAACAACACAGTAGCCGTGTGTGAATCGCAGGAAGTGCTTGTGTGTGTGGAGGAAAAAGCTGTGGAGGGTACGAGGGTAAAGATGGGGTAAAAATAGGGCAATGGGCAGAAGGCAGGAAACTAGCAAACTGTGGCCTCATAGTGGAATGTGTTCTGGTGCATCGAGATAAGAGCTTTAACTCTCTCCTCTCCAACACACACACACACACGTACAGACAACCTGCGCTAACACGTACCACGGTATTACCATGAACATGACATGGGAATAATCATGATCTTTGAAGCATCGTACCATAAAAGTGCCATGGTACATGAATATGTTAATCAAATTGTCAATTAAGAAAAGAAAAAAAAGCTTTAAAAAGTTCCATGGTTCTATCGTGGTTTTTGGTCATTTACCAGATTCTGGTCCAAATTTGTCCCCAAAATATAGTTAAGTAGGCACACACACACACACACACACACAGACATATGTTATTTGTATTTAGCGCATACGTGCAGTATATATGCATATTTGCGTTTTTAATGCCATCCTTACAAAAAGTACTGTTGAGGTACCATGGTAATTCTGAAGCACTTTAAAATTTACCATGATGCTAAAATTCATGTATAGAATTTATATGATACTCCAAATGTCTAAAAACACTGAATATGGTAGAAAATGTGTCATGTTTTCAAAATGTGTCAAAGTACCATGAAATAAATCACTATGATCCTTCAGAAAAGTACCATGGTACAGTTATAGTATCACATGGTAATACTGTAATACCTTAATATTTACCATGGTATCGCTATGTAAACTTTTGGTACTTGTGCATTTCAATTACAAAAAATAAATAAATACCATGGTACCATCATGGTATTTTGGACATACACATGTATGTGTTTATATTTATGCATTTTGGCAGACACTTTTATCCAAAGTGACTTACATTAAATTCAAGGTCCACATTTACATTTGATCAGTTCTTGCTTTCCCTAGGAATCGAACCCATGACCTGCTGTACCACCCAAATACCATAGTACTACTACAGTATAGTTTTTTATTGGCGAGGTACCACGGTTATACCAGGGTATTTTAGACATGCACCAATAGTATCTTTGGTAACACTTCAGGGTCCAATTCTCACTATTAACTAGTTGCTTTGTATCATGCATATTATTAGGATATTGGCTGCACATATTAATGCATGAACATATTCTACATCTCTTAATCCACCCAAGACCTAAACTTAACAACCTTGAGTTTATTGAGGCAAAAGTCGTAGTTAACAGTGTATATAGTGAGAATTGGACTACAATCTAAAGTGTGACCGTATTTTTTTGGAGATGCACCATGGTACTCCTATATTATTTTCTTGGCAAGCCATGGTAATACCATGGTATTTTGAATATGCACCATAGTACTACTATAATATTATTTTTATGGCATGGTGCCATGGTATTGTGGACAGACGCACACACACACACATTACATTAAAGCATGTCTTCATGCACATGTGTGTTTGTGTAGAATTGGTGGTAGAAAGCTGAGATCCGGCAGAATGCGTTCAGGTCTGTGTTCTGCTCCTCTGTTGTGTGCCTGACCTCATTGACCTTCTTATCACCCCATCTCAAGCGTATCTCGACAGGCCGATCGGGGCTGAGCGCGCCACACTCCTCTGGCATTCGGGTCTGGAAATGAGAAAAGAGCGTCGCTCCTGAATGTTGGTGTCGTGTCGAGTGAGAAACAGTGCCTTATCTGAGGAACAATAAATAATCAGCTC
>CM040828.1:37930493-38037993 GCA_022828995.1 Vimba vimba | reverse complement strand
CCACCTGTGTAGATCTGCTACGGGTTATTCATGTGCGTTATATTGTAAAGCAGCAGCATGTGTTACTTGCTCACAGCAGCGTGTTGTGTATGTATTGGCAGTAGCAAGTCTTGTACTTGCTCTGCAGCAGCAGCAACAATAACCAAAAGCAGCCGCAATATCCATAAGCAGCAATAACCAAGAGCAGCAACAATAACCTCTGCACTCTCAATTGACCGTTCGCAAAGACCCGCCCCCCTTAGTTACTGTCGCTATGTCCGACAAGCTACGCCGTTCTCACGCCACACCATGTTCTCACGCAGTGAAAAATACATTGCAGAGCAGAGAGGAGACTGAAACCACGCTGACAGACAGGACAGACCAGGTTACTTTTCGGTTATGTTTGATATTAAACATATTAAACAAAGTCTCACCTTTCAAATTTGGTCATTTTTTAAAAGAAATTTAAACAATAAATACCGTTTTGTGGCTCTTTAATGTGTCGTGACAGATCGCTGTAGAGCATCAGTTAAAGCTGCTCGTGAACCGATCATCTCTTCCTTCTAGTTCATTTATAGCCTCAAATAAACATGAACAAACATAAGAAGGAATGTTGTTTTAACCGCGGAAAGACGTCAGTACACTCCGTTTTTCAAGTTCAAATCCTCCCATGTTAATCTACTAACTCTCCTGACTGCTTTGTCGGACAAAATGGCGGATGGCGAAGTATGATTGGTCAGATCACCTGTCAATCAAGCTCCCTGCGAAGGGTCAATTGGATAGACCTACAACCAATCAGAGCAACGGATTGACAAATGCCCTGATCGCGGTTCTCCACAACGGATCAAGTCCAGACCGAACTTCCCGACCTCAAATGTTGTGGGTGGGACTAAGTTCGGCTGGTGGTATGATTAACCACATAGCAACACCATAGCAACCACATACCATCACCCTAAAAATCACTCCTCCTTAGCAACCACATAGCAATGCCCTAGCAACCACCCAGAACAACAAAGCAATGCCCTAGCAACCACCAAAACACTTTAGCAAGCACATATCAGAACATCAAAAATCACTCTATTCCTCTTTTAAATGAATGCGCTGTCGATATCTTCTATAACAGACGCGATGGCGGAATCTACACATCTCAATTCTCCAGCGGCAGCCATCTTTGTTGTAAACGAATTCAACCCAAGCGCTCTTTGGTGACGTGGATGATTACGTTACTGTTGATCATCTGTCCATCATCGTATAAAGCCCGCCCTGACAATCTGATTGGTCCGAACAGCTCTGGTTCGAGCACAGTTGCTCCACAACGGATCAAGTCCAGGCCGAACTTCCCGACCTCAAATGTTGTGGGCGGGGCTAAGTTCAGGCTGGCATCCAAGCTAGTCATATCCATTATCATGCTAAAAACTCAGAGTTGTCATGACAGAACTACAGTCTTTCTGTCAAAAGAAACATCTGATAAGTAGGAAGCATCAGAAAAAGTCCTTGTTTTATCTCTTTTCTGTCTGTGAGTAACAACTGAGATGTTAAAGAGATTCTGTGTCAATTCTGTGCATGTTTTTACTCATAAGAAGTTTTGTTAACATCCCTGTGATTATGTAAAGGCTAAAGGATGATTGACAGTCAGAATGTGTTTTCAGTTTGAATCACATGATCCAGTCAGCATCACCTTGAAGAGAAACCCACCTCTGATTGGCTGTTCTGAGTGTTGAATAGTAATGCATTTAAACGAAAGTAACGTGATTGGTCTCTGTTGTTCTCACTCTGACTGTGAGTTTGACAGCCACAAAAAGACACACTGATCCAGGCACGAGAATGTGCACGTGCACTTACAGACTCACTGCATACTTAAATCATGCTTTTTATTTATATTTTCAGTGGAATTTGTCAGTCATGATTATTGCTCTCCCTAGAAACTACATCCTCCTGAGACCCAGAAAAAAAAAGTTTTTTGAATTTAGTTTTTTTCCATGTCATCACACTGTTTAGAGCACAAGAAACAACATTTTGGTAAAAAAACATTTTTGAAAAATAATATTTTATTCATATGTTATGATGTTATGTCTGTAGTGGACACCAGGACTCAGTTGTTTAAAAAATAAAATAACATGAAATTATATGTATAGGCAAATACAATGTTTTTTTTTTTTTTCAATCACCATAATCACCAATTTTGGGGTTTCAGGATTTTTTTTTTAACCAAAATTTGTATAAAGATGATTCTCAACTATGTTATGAAAGAAATAATGGAATGAATTGATACGCCATTTTACTTTATGCAATATGTGGGTAAAATGGCCATAAATTAATATTCCCATTCAATGCAATGTATCTATACACTGTATCTAATTTGCACATTAATGTGTTCTTGGAGCAACATTTAATGAAAAAAGAAGTGTAATAATTGGAGAAATAACTGGCAACATTTTAATAATAATAATATCTAATATTTCATAGGAATATTGATGTATAATTTATTTCCATATTCACTTGTTGTGTCTCACAAAATGCTTGATAAACATGATTTAAGTCCTGATGTCTCTACAGTGGACATGTATGAAATCAACGCCCTGTTGTGTAACATAAAGTATTTTTCTTTATTTGAAACCCCTTAACATTTTCCTGAGATGTTGTTTTATGAAATACAATTTGAAAAGTAGTCCGATTTAAATTATAATTACAATATATTATATTTCCATAAGAATGTTACATTTGATCACTAAATTAATGTCAGACATTTTTAAAGACCAAGGAGAAGTTGTTTTCATGGTGAAACCTCCAAACATTTGGTATCTCTGAAAAGTCCTGAATCTGCTCTTTACGGGACACCCAGGTTGTGTCATGTGACATGTATGATGTCAGAGAAATTCACTCAAATATAATGTCCACTACAGTGGGCAAAAGTCTATTCCTGGGTCCCAGTAATGCTTGGAATCAGCGAAGGAAACCATAGGTAATGCATAACAATGCAGTGAAAACCAATGTGAACACCTTAGCAACCGCATAGTAACGTCCCAGCCAATCACAAAACCCTAACAATATGGCCGTGAGTTTGGCTCATATTTTCTCCAGAAATTGTAAAAATCTGCTAGAATATTTATATTTCAACATCTGTAAACATTCACACTAGCCTATTTTCATTTCTACTCATCGATCATCCTCAACACTCTGTCTCTCTCTGTCCGTCTCACTCGTTTAAACAGGTCATTCATCTTCACATGGCCAAAACAATATGTTGATTGTACAAACACGGTTATTAACTGGACAGCTTCCAGCAGGAGTTATTTTGGATGTAAAGGCCTGTGGGAACATCGTGTGCTTTAGAGATTTGTGCTGTGATGCAACAGCAGAGAGAAATAAAAGCCATCGGTCGGATCACTCCTTCACTTTAGATTAGTTTTAAGTAGCTAAATGTCACAGATAAGCATCATCATCCCACAGAAATAATGTGTGTGTCCCGGTTTATTCAGCTGGAGAATCTCAGTTCACCTCTCTTCACCCAGGAATGCCCTGAATTTGAAAAATAATTCATAGAATTATTAATATATTTTTCAAAAAAAACTTTTAGGGGTTGAGTGTGTATGTTTGTGTGTGTGTGTGTATGAGTGTGTGTGGGGGGGTTTGTGTGTATGAGTGTGTGTGTGTGTGTGGGGGGGGTTGTGTTTGTGCATGTGTGTGTTTGTGTGTGTGCATGTGTGTATATGAGTGTGTGTGGGTTTGTGTGTTTGTATGAGTGTGTGTATGAGTGAGTGAGTGTGTGTGTGTGTGTGTGTGTGTGTGTGTGTGTGTGTGTGTGTGTGTGTGTGTGTGTGTGTGTGTGTGTGTGTGTGTGTGTGTGTGTGCGTGAGCATGTGTGTGTGTATGAGTGTGTGTGGGTTTGTGGCGTGTGCATACGTGCGTGAGTGTGTTTGTGTGTGGGTTTGTGCATGTGTGTGTTTGTGTGCATGTGTGTATATGAGTGTGTTTGTGTGTGTGTGTGTGTAAATGAGTGTATGTGTGTGTGTTTATATGAGTGTGTGAGGGTTTGTGTTTATATGAGTGTGTGTGTGAGTGTGTGTGTTTGTGTGTGTGTGTGTGTGTGTATGAGTGTGTGTTTGTGTTTTTGTGTGTGGGTTTGTGTTTGTGCGTGTTTGTGTTTGTGTGCATGTGTGTATATGAGTGTGTGTGTTTGTGTATGTGTATATGAGTGTATGGTGTGTGTGTGTGTGTGTGTGTTTATATGAGTGTATATGTGTGTGTGTGTGAGTGTGTTTGTGAGTGTGTTTGTGTGTGTGTGTATGAGTGTGTGGGTTTGTGTTTGTGCGTGTTTGTGTGCGTGTGTGTGTGTGTATGAGTGTGTGTGGGTTTGTGTGTATGTTTGTGTGCGTGTATATGAGTGTGTGTTTGTCTTGTATTGTGTTGCAGATGTTCTCTTCAACAGCACCCCATCCTCATTTTTCTGTTATCCTAATTAAACGCACACACACACACACACACAACCGAAAAACAATTCCCCCTATTTGCATAATGAGACAGAATCTGTGAGAGACTAACGAGAAATCTAACGATCTCTCCAAAGAGAGAGTCAGCCAGAGTCGGATCCGTTTCTGTCTCATTTATAAACGGCCGCCCACTTTTATATTAGTTTGTTTTGATTATGTCTAATGACTCGCGGACAGAAAAACACGTCTGTTACTGGACAGAACTTTAATGAAGCACCAGTTTAATGAAGATTCACTCACGCCGCTCTTTGAAGCATTTATGAAGCATTTATGAAACATATATGACTAAAAACATCACTCCTCCTTAGCAACCACATAGCAATGCCCTAGCAACCACCCAGAACAACAAAGCAATGCCCTAGCAACCACCAAAAAACACTTTAGCAACCTTAATGCACCACACTTAAATTTACTCCGATTTTCTCAGCAACCATATAGAAACGCCCTGGCAACCACCCAGAAAAGCATAGCAACTGCAAAGCAATGCTCTAGCAACCACCAAAACACTTTAGCAACCACATATCAGAACATCAAAAATCACTCTATTCCTCTTTTATATTAGTTTGTTTTGATTATGTCTAATGACTCGCGGACAGAAAAACACGTCTGTTACTGGACAGAACTTTAATGAAGCACCAGTTTAATGAAGATTCACTCACGCCGCTCTTTGAAGCATTTATGAAGCATTTATGAAACATATATGACTAAAAACATCATAGAAGTATCGTAAATTGAAATCAGAACATGATTTTACGGTATTGTTTCCAGATTATGTGCTTGACAGACGTGATCACAATGAACAATGAAGTTTCACGGCAAAAATAGCAAGGTATGATATGAGGATCTTCATGTTTCCAGCGCAGGTCGACATTTACTCTCCTGCTGATGTTCATTTATCGTGCTCGTACCGAGCAAGCGTTAAGTGTTTGGCATGATCATCACTTAAACACACACTCACTGAAGTACACAGCCACACCACCTAGTATTTTATACTATATTTAATATTACTAAGTACATCCCTACTGTGGACGGCTCAGTGCTTTATCGCCTGGAATAGAATCATTCCACCCGTCTAGATGCTTTTCAGGCCATAATTGCAACTTAATCTCTGGCACTATGCAATTTGCATTGTAATAATATCCAATATTCAAACTGCAGTAATGGTCTTGCGGTTTAGGGAATATTTGCATCTAGCAGCTGGTGCTTTGGGTTTCTCTTTCATGCAGATTTGGTCTTGTTTGTTTGTATTTAAATGTCCCTTTGCTGGTTTATTTAAAGGAATAGTTCACTTAATAATGAAACCCTCAAGTTGTTTCAAACCTTTCGTCTGCTGAACACAAAAGAAGATATTTTGAAGAATGTCGACCAAACAGTTTTTGGACCCCATTGACTTCCATAGTAGGAAAAAAATATATACTATGGAAGTCAATGGGGTCCAATAACTGTTTCTTCAAATTATCTTCTTTTGTGTTCAAGCAAGTTAAGGGTGAATAAATAATGATGAGATGTATATCATTTCATTGTTTAAATCATATTAGTTTTAGTTAACAGTAACAACACTGGTCTTATCGTGATCGATTCATTACTCAGAAGAACAATATGTTAAAGTTATGTTTGAGTTTCAAATATGTTTTAGTAGCCGTGTGGCATGACAACAGGAATACAAAACAATGTGTCATCTACTAACTTTAATCCACGAGCCTCATCTTCCAGTCAAACGAGTGATTTAACCACAATCATTCTGGTAGCTGTCTGGTTCGAAACGTTCAGAAATGTCCCCTAAAGTCACCCACGGGTTACAGTAAAGTGTGCAGTAAAGGGCAGGGCGATTACGGACACGTGCCGTGGTTAACAGGAAGACTCGAGGTGCAGAAAACCCCTGTTGTGAGTCTAAGTTTAGCTGTAGTGATGAGAGAGGCATTCAAAGCAGAGAGAAAGAAAGAAAGAAAGGAGCATAGATGACAACATCTTCAATCTGTCTGAGCGATTAGCGTCGTGGCCGGCCCGATCTGCCACATCTGATGAGGGACAATCTCATGCGCTAAATACAGCACTTCAGATTTACTTGACAGCATATTGTTAGTCATACGACACTTTCTGATTTACACTGAAATGCAGAATCATCCAGCGCTCAGCCGAATCACTTCACGTGTGGGTTGTTTGCTTGCGTTTTCAAGACAATCGGCTGGCTGAGAGAAACTGATTGACATATATTAGTGTGAGGAAAGATTTGACATCAAACTTTATTGAAAACATGTTTATTTTTGGTTTTTAATATTTGTATTTAATTTTTAATTTTTAATTTTTAATTTTTAATTTTTAATTTTTAATTTTTAATTTTTGGCAATGCAAATACAAGACATTGACAGTATTATGATATAGTGAAGGTATTACTGTGGTACTTTGATGTGCATGTCCATGAGATGTGAATATT
This sequence comes from Vimba vimba, assembly GCA_022828995.1. NCBI lineage: Eukaryota > Metazoa > Chordata > Actinopteri > Cypriniformes > Leuciscidae > Vimba > Vimba vimba. Next base: position 38,031,090 of record CM040828.1, on the reverse strand, counting down.
AAACATAAACACCTGTTTTGTCTTTATCATATTTATATGCTACACCACCGTTGAATGAAATACAATACTTGTTTCTTACTAGTTTTGGTGTGCTGATTCCAGAAATAGTGCATGTTTTGCTCAAGCACAAACAAAATATGATTTTGTTGCACTTTTTTTGTTGCTTTAAACAACTATTTGTAACTATTTGTCTTGTATTATCCATTAATCATCAGAAAACTTCCACATAGACACGATTCCTCTCTTCCTCTGAGCCTGACGACAACTATCTGTTCAATGACATTATTTTATGCCTAATCCTGAATTGAAGGTTGGAATTATAGACAGATGTTTTCTGCTGCATCTGTGGGTGTTTTACTGCATTCAAAGAGTGACAGAAAATGACAGATGTTGTGAAAAAGCTTGTGTTTATGTTTCTAGACATTAAATTGAGTATTTAACATTATTCCATTATTAGTATTTTTTCCACTCCTTTGCAGATTGCAAGTTAAATGATACATTTTGAATACAAACTGAATACATTTTTGACTACAATAATTTTGAATACATTAAAACAACAACTTTTGACAAAATGTTTTAGTTATTTTAAAGCTAATATATATATATATATATATATATATATATATATATATATATGTAACGCATTACTAAATAACGTGTTACTGTAATTTGGTTTCTTTTTTAGGAATGGAGGAATGTAACGCGTTATAATATCCAAAATAGTAATTAGATTATAGTTCCAAGCCCAAGTTACAGCTTTGTTATATCGCTGCCGACAGCATGCGATGTTTTATCATAATAATAATAATGCATTTTATTTAAGGCGCCTTTCAAACCACTCAAGGTCACCATACAACAAGTAGCAACAGTAACAATATTAAAACAGAAAATAACAGCAAATAACAATGTCAATAGAAAACAGCAATAAAAAAAGTGCTGGACTTGAGTGCACAAAGTAATCATGGAAGATATGCAGTTCTGAATAAATGAGTTTTAAGTTTTGAGCTAACGAGTCTGAATTACGGATGTTGACTGGGAGAGAATCCCAAAGATGAGGAGTCTTTGTTCATCTCGATTGTAAAAAGAGAAATAGCTTTTCAGATGCCGTCATCTACTCATGGAGAGAGAACATTACGCGTTATGTAGATGGAAATAAAATCATTATTTTGAGTTTATTTCTGTCAACGGTAAGAACATTATTGTGCGCTGTCAATTATGTGGGGGGAAGAAAACCTTTTCAACTGCGGAAAACTCCACATCTAATTTGTTAACACGGCACGGCACGGCAAAACTTCTCGAGAAACAGCAGGTGCGGAGAGCAATGCATCAACTTCTACTGTCGAGTCCAGTCCAAATATACAAATATTTCAAAGTTAAAAGTCAGAAGAAACTGACTTAATTTTGTTTGTTCTGAGATAGAGTATGCTCTTCCCAATAAAGTTAATTCATGAGCAGGCTAAAGAGGTTATTCTGGCTTTTTTGTTCTAATTAAAACTAATTACATTACATTAACTAACTTTTGAAATAAAGTAATCAGAACAGTAGCTTGATTACTTTTAAAAGGAGTAATCAGTAATTTAATTACATTTCCAGTAACTTGCACAACACTGTATACAGTATATATATATACATGATGGAAGTTGTTACTGATATTTTGTAACTCAGCATCATCAAATTATTTTTTATTTAAGATGCAGGGCTGTGTTATTTTGTTAATGAGCCTGAGGCCGTATTTCATCATCCGGTTGTAATTTTTCTCTCAGGTCATTTGAGAGACAGCGGTGTGCACTACAAGTACACTACACTAGTTTCATATGTCTATGTGTGTGTGTGTGTGTGTGTGTGTTTGGCACACTCTCTTGTGTGAATCATTAGATGTTGGATTGCTCCGAATCCTAAACCCAGACTGCCAAAACTCCTGCCGGGAGCGTTTCCTCAAACAAGCCTCACACACAGAGTGGGACAGAGGAGATCTCTCACACACACACACACACACACACACACACACACACACACACACACACACACACACACACACACACACAGAGATACATGAACACGCAGTGGGAAGAGGCCAGAATGACTGACTGAAATCAGTTCATATGTCATGATTCACGCTGAGCTCAATATGTTATAGTGGCATTTAAGTCAATCATCACTTGTACTAGTGCTGATCATGATGTGATCAAACGCCTGGAGTATTAAAGGCACGGTTTACACACACTGGATGATAAAACAGCTGGAAAAGTCCCATAAACACACACTGAAGGAGGAACCTGAGCCATATATCCATAATATTAGAGGGTTTGATTATGGTAAACACCTTAGATACTACAGTAAAATGTCAGTGAGGGAAAATCCTGTTGGGTATTGATGATGTTTTGATTTGTGAAGCTCTCATTGGTTGTCTGTCAATGATGAATCAGTCGTTTCACTTCTAAGTTGGGTCCGTTGTCCTGTGTTTTCTCTCCTCTCTGTCTCCTTCCGCCTCTCCTCTTCTCCATCTCTACAGAGCAGATTCAGTGTAGGAGATCGAGGTGTTAGGCTGTACGGCGCATTACCCGTGAGACACAACCCTGAGGAGAAAAGACTGCCCTCTTCAGGGGTGAGACCCGTTCCACACCTTCATCTTCCTCTTCAGCTCTGATACAAACCCTAACCTACTGACCAGAAACATACTCTAAACAAGGGGCTTTTGCCCAATAGCCGTCATTTCACCGTCTCGGTTAACTATGGACCCGATATAGTCCGGCTAAAGCTCTATTCGGACGGGACTAGTTTAACATGGAGAGGAGGGGTAAAGTAATAATTACCAGAGCTTCTCTGTGATTTTAGTCCCGTCTGAATGTGCATCTCAGTGATCATCACGGACAATGTCAGTAAAGATTACGGCGACTTTTACCTTCAGTGAAAAGGTCTGGAGAAATGCCCTCAGGTAACACTAATCCCCTGAGAATAGACCCGCTGTAAATATGTACGTAAATATTTCATCATTTCATGTTTAAAAGTAGTTTCCCGCGTTTTTTCAAGTATGGAGGCGCTTGAAAAAGCATCAGTTGTGTTCTAGTCGCTGGGACGAGTCTGTGGCAAAACTCAAGTGTTTCACACACACCATCAGATCAGAGAGAAGATCGACAGCACTTGTTAGAGGCACGAAACATCTTTTAGCGTTAGATAAGTGCCTATTACACAATCCAATCTGAAGTTAATTAATACATCGTTCGACCGGACATAACTGTTTTATATATATAAATATAGGTTATATGTGTGTGTGCACGTGATTTCAGGAAGCAGCGTAACACATACGAGTGTAACGGCGGTGTGTAAATCGAGTTACTCTCCCACTTCTGCTAGTTTACTGAGATCTCTTATCCCGTGCGGATTGGCCATTAATCTTACAGACGTCCTCTGGTAAAATTACACTCCATCTACCCTGGTAAAGTTAATCCTGTCCGAATAGGGCTTATGAGTAACCCACTTCTAGCGAAAATAACCTTGAATTTGGTTACATGTCGTTTTTGCTAAAATAACTTGTGAGATTAATGATATTCCATCATGTAAGCAAAGTCAACAGTGATTACAAGGCGTTTGGTTTTTCATTTCTTTGACATGTTCATATTTTAGATGACTAGTCTATTCTTGGGCGATGGTTAGATGTCTATAAAATTTTCACTGACGGCCCAAATTTTTAGCCTAGACGTCTGGAACGTGTTTGGACGGCTATTAGACGTCTTTTAAACGCAAAATTGCTTGCTGGGATTATGGATTCCTCAAAGAACCTTTCATAACATTTTAATAATCTTAAGTACCTTTTTCCAGTATGAAGAACCTGGAAAGATTCTATGGATGATAAAGTTCCTTCATGACACCATAGATACCAAGAAAGAACTATTTTTAGGAGTTTATGCCAGTACGCAAACATCAAAATCAATAATGGAGTGTCTATTTACACTAACTCCGCCCACTGACGTCAAAATTACAGAAGACGCTGGATTATCAACAGTAGAAGTAAGACGCGTGGCAGAAAGTTTTGATGCAAATCGACCCGAGTTCAAATCCGCCTTTTGCTGAACTCGCTCTACTCCTTTTCTCATCACATATCAGATCGGAAAGGCATTTATTTTCAATATAAATTAATATATCAATTAATAATCATTCTAATTCCACGAGAACAGCGAAGTCCACACCACAGCAATAACAAAAACAACACTGGAATCATTTTTTCCAGCTGATGAATGATAAAAACATCCAATCAGAATCTGCTGACACACAAATATATGGTGAAATAACCAAACTGTAAAGATTGTTTCTGAAAGTATAATTAACATTTCTATTGACACAGCCACCATATTGGATTCGTTTGTCCACTCATCGTCTCATTATGTCGTCAGTTCGCTGGGTTTTGATCAGGGTTTTCTCTAGCGCCCCCTGCTGTCTGACTGTGACTGTGTGTCTGTGGTGGTTTTGTGGTTCTCTGAGGGTCACATGATGAACTCAGTCTCTATATGTCCACATATGGCCACACTTCACACCCACCATAACCTCCCAGCCACTCACACACACACACACACACACACACACCACACGCTACAGGATAAAGTTTAAACTTGAGCCAAAAACCAGTCAAGTGTAACTACTTAGACTCACACAACACACAGTGGCAGCATCAGATGGTAATGCCATGACACTGAATGATCATCATATTCATGCACAATGCGTTTGCATGGTATTTCAGAGAATATTGGTGCAATTATTTGTTAGTGAATATCATGCAATGTGGATGTTGTTATTTTTTTTTTTGCTTTGAACATGAGAAGAATTAATGTCTTTGTGAATTATTTCACCAAAAGACATAGTATTTTACATGCATTTTTATAATGTGAGTTCTACAAACACAGTTACTATAGTGCATTTGTTGAATGAGCAATGCACGTGAATAACAGTCATTTTAGCACCATCTTTATAGATCGCAGGCATGGTTTTTATTTTGTGCTCATTCAACAGTGTTTTTGCAGTTGCAGATACACACAGCTTATGTTTGCAATGCTGGTTCACACACATACAAAAGTGACTCACGTTCAGAAGTGTGCATGTTTGACTCAGAATTACCTATGTTTCCTTTTTCACTTTCCGTTACTTAAAAGGACCTCCATATTTAACAAAGTAAAACACGTCTGACTCACTGGAAAATCTCGAACTGCGTGTGCCCTCCGCTTTTCTTTTCAATTGATCTACTCAGCATATTAACTGAAAATGTGAAACTGTGGAAATAAACATGTTCCAAAACACTGAAAAATCCTCTGCAGTAGCTTTTCTTTTTGGAAAGATCTTCTCGTCGTCCTGCTCGAGTGAATACCGCCGTGTGCAATATTGTGGGCGGCTTCTTTTTAATTAGAAACGAGATGGTATTGATGTTCCAGAAACCGGCATCGTAAATCATTTATAGCGCCAACAAAGCAGCTCACGCTGACCAGTCGTACCTCGTCTGAGCCGTTATCAGTGAGAAAAGCTGGAATATCAGGGAATTTTAAAATGGTGATTTCCTGGAAAATTATGCAGATTGTATATAGTCCCATTTGGTTTCCATGTTCATATTTCATTGTGCTGTGAGGCACTTTAAACAATACCATGGTATCGCCATCATGGTAGTGTTAAAAAAACCCGAACATTTACATGGCATATGTTTATATTTATTATATATTATATTATTTTATATAATGTAATATTTAAAAAGTCCAAGAATAAGCACTTTTTGTATGGAAATAGAAAAAAACGCATGGATATACAATGGTTTTTGAACATATATGGTAATACTAAGGTTTACTTTAACCTTGAAATTGTACAATTCTGATTTAGCATATTACTTTAAACAATAATATTGTATTACCTTTATATAGTGTGTTAAAGAATAAGATTTCCCTGACATGCTTTTTTAGTAAGTAAAAAAGTATAGTAAGTTTGTATTTTATTATTTTAAATATTTTAGTAACAATAAGCATAAACTATTAAAAAACATCATAAAATGCATGCATATACAATGGGGTTTGAGCATATATGGTAATACTATGGTAATCTTCAATCTAGAAATTGTACAATTCTGATTTATTACTTTAAACAATAACATTATATTACCTTTATATAGTGTGTTAAAGAATAAGATTTCCCTGACATGCTTTTTTGTAATTTTATAGTAAATCTGTATTTTATTATTTTAAATATTTTAGTGACAATAAGCGTAAACTAATAAAATATCATAAAATGCATGCATATACAATGGGTTTTGAGCATGTGTGGTAATACTATGGTAATCTTTAACCTAGAAATTGTAAAATTCTGATTTTTAGGCCTGGAGAAGTCATGGAAATTAATAGAATCTTTTACAAATTTATATATATAAAAAAAATCCTCATCATCAAAGCCTGGAAAAGTCATGGAATTGTAGGTCTAAAGGTGTGGGAACAATTTGGACTATTTTAATGACTGCATTATCATCATCATTTTATGACACCATCATAAAGCATAGAAAGTATAGAGTGATATACAGAAATATATATTTGTTGCGGACGGGCCTGATGCATGTGTGCATTTCATTATTCTACAGTTAGTTAAAGTTCTTTCACAGAGTCTTGACACTTTCATAAATAAAACTGAAAAATATCATATTTTTTTACAATGCCCAGAGTTCTGAGGAACAATCTAAAAAAAGACAGTGGTAAAAAAAAAAAAAAAATCTTTTTTCTTTCTTGCTCAGTTTTCCGGATGCGTACCTGCATTTACATATGAATGGTTTAAAATTATCTGCCTTTTATCAAGCGTCTCCTCAGCCGCCTTTTAAGAAGTCTAACCAAACCCTGGCATGAAGGTTGAGCTGAGAACAAGCACTTGAAGATCTCAGAGGAAACGTGCCGTTTCTCCTCGGCCCGTGCGTCAGGTGTTGCGGTGAGGGAGGGAACCAGCTTTAGTCTTTGTTCGGTATCTTTGCATCTCCACACACAGGGTTCAGTTAAAAGTTGGTTCAGTTAAACATCCGCTCACTAGCTAAAATAACCCCCCCGCACTCACACACCCACCCTCACCTTCAGCTTCCTCTGGAGCTGAGCGACACACACACACACTCACATGCACATGTACACACTCACACACATGCACACACACTCTCACACCCACCCTCACCTTCAGCTTCCTCTGGAGCTGAGTGACACACACACACACATGCACACGTACACACTCACACACATGCACACACACACTCACACACATACACACACACACATGCACACACACACTCACACACATGCACACACACACTCTCACACCCAACCTAACCATCAGCTTCCTCTGGAGCTGAGCGACACACACACACATGCACACGTACACACTCACACACACACATACACTCACACACTCACACACATGCACACATACACACTCACACACACTCACACACACATACTCACACACCCACCCTCACCTTCAGCTTCCTCTGGAGTTGAGCGACACACACATACACACACACACACACACACACACACACACACACACACACACGCACACACATGCACACATACACACTCACACACACACACACACACACACACACACACACACACACACACACACACACACACACACACACACACACACACACACACACACACACACACACACACACACACACACACACACACACCCTCAGCTTCCTCTGGAGCTGAGCAACACACACACACACATACACACACACACACACACATGCAAACATACACACTCACACACATGCACACTCACACACATGCACACACATGCACACAAACACACTCACACACACACACACACACACACACACACACAGACACTCTCACACACACACAGGCACTCACTCTCACACACACAGGCTTTATAATACAAAACAGAACTAAATGAGTCTGTAGTCATAATCCAGTAAGAGTAAAGACTCATAAAAGGAATTTTTATTGCAGCTTTGAATAGAAATATTTGCGTTCATATTGAGAGCTATGACTTTTGATTGAACATTATTGGCATCTTTTAGTATCAGTTTTCACTCTAAGACAAATAATTACAAAGTCACATTGAATTAAGCGTTGAGTAGAAAGAGTAAAATAAACATCAGTTTTCATTCAGACTTTGCTCAGTTTATTCTCATCGCTGTCGAGTACGAGCTCTCCAGATGTTCATGACATCCCAGTTATGATTCTTCTTCAGGTGTCATGTTATCTCACAGGTAAATGTTATTGCTCATGCATCAACTTGGTCTCAGATGCTCCTCCTAAAACCCACAACTATTCAGGACAAATAATATTTGCCTACAGTAAGTGTATAGAACCATAAAATGAACATTTATAGCAGCTCAGCTCATTTGTTGAGAAATGTTTGAGTTCATATTGAGTTTTTATTTTTACTTTTACATTTGATAGCAGATTTTGATTAATCTGAGGCAATTGAGATATTAACGAGATCTCATTATGAGTTGGTGGCATTTCATCTGTAAGTTAAATGTTAAACAATCAATGCATAACAGCTATTAAAAACCAAACACCCACTTTTATTATATAAAGACAACGTGAAATCTGCTTGGACCCGGATTACACACACTACTCTTCATATATCTCTCATTTTATTGTGCATGATTCATTAGTGTATGTTATTCTGTTTTTATTTTGATTAAAAAAAACGCTGATGTAACTAACGCCGCATGTGCAGGCGAAACATATTAACCAAAATATATTCTAACAAGTATTCAAAATAGAAAAATTATTTTGAAACCTTTGACTTTTGAAAGGTAGTGTAAATTGTTACACAATATTTCTATTTTAAATAAATGCTGTTCTTTTTTAAAACCTTTTTATTCATCAAAAAATCCTGAAAAAAGTATCACAGGTTATAAAAAAAATATATATTAAGCAGCACAAGCGTAATAAATCATCATATTAGAGTGATTTCTGAAGGATCATGTGACACTGGAGTAATGATGCTGAAAATTCAGCTTTAATCTCAGGAATAAATGACACTTTAAAGTATATTAAAACAGAAAATGTATGATTCGTTATTATTTTTTGATCAATTACTGTATAAAGAAGAACTTCATAAAGGTTTGTATATGAACTCTCAGTCCTAAAACAGGCCTTTTTTTAAACAAAGCTATTGAGTTTTGTTCCGTGTGTGTGTGTGTGTGTGTTTAGGACGCGATCCGGTGTAATTCTTCTCACTCGAGCTGTAAATAAAAATGAAACACAATTACAGTCACAGCTGGAGCTGGCGAGTTTGTTGTGGCACTTGAAGACTCGTATATGATTGGGCAATCAGGGAACGTGGAGGCGTGGCTCAATCTCACACACTTCTGCACTGAAACGTGTGTGTGTATTGGGTTGTTTACATGTTAAATTGGTCGAGGAGGTTTTAACACTTCACATTCACATTATCTGAATGCATTCCCGTCGTGGTCCATTTGTGATTCAAGTGTTTGATATTAATGGTTTAATTTATTTGAATGTGTAAACACGTCCAATTATCGTAATTTAGCATGGTTTGGCGTTGCGTGACACACGATGTTTAATTGGGTTCTGCTTGTGTGCGTCTGTGTAATCATCAGGCCATCGTTCATATGTCACGTCTGTACATTTAATTCCTCCTCATTTGTGAGACTCTGACACATTCCTGCATTCTGTTTTTCCTTTCTTTCTCCCTCCGCCTGATTTGGAGAGACTTGCATAGTCAATTACGCTGGAGTTTGAGAGATGGAGTGCGCTGGAGTTGCCATATTTTTTGTATGATATTAATATTTCATAAGTGCCATTCTCAGCTGAATATCTAAGAGAGAGCGCCTATTAGATTCGGCACTGCCAGAATATTATTCATTCTCCGGAGAGGAGACGAGCACCGGTAGCTCCCGTCATTACCTCGGCTGTTCTCTCGGATCCGGAGCGCTGTTCTGGCAACAACTGGATTGTTTGAGTTGTCGGGTCCAAGTTGGCCTGGACGAGCGCACGGGTTGCCAGATTACAGTAACCGAGACCGAATAAAAGGTCAGAAGCAATGTGAATTGGACTCTGGTGAACTGAGTTAAATTGCACTGTGAATTTAGCCGTTTAATTAAGCAATCGGGTGCGAGAGGTCATGCTGTTTCACGACTGTCTTTACCAATCAGCATCCGGAATGATTTATTATTTGCATTTAAAATCAGATTTCTGATTGGATGAGCTGCGTTTTTATTCTTTATTTATGAAGTTTCTTTGTGGATTGTCCTCTACAGTCAGACTAATGAACTATTATATTTGTGGCGAGAATGATTTCCTGATGATTATTAATAGTGGTTTTACCTATTTAATTAACTTTATTATCATATCATTGCCGCCGTCATTTTTTAAAGCTCAAAGACACTCACATTTGTGCATTTAAAGTGATTTTTACCATGGTTTAACTCCTCTTTGCAATGCTTATTGCATTATTGCATCATGTTTAGAAACTTCAAAAGTTCAAGGCTGCGTGTGAAAATGCTTCTATTTAGCATTTTTGAGAGTTGAATATAAATGTTTCACTACAGATTATATCTTGTAATTTGAGTCTCAAAAATAGACACGCATTCAAGAATATCTCAAAATACGCTGTAGCTTTATGAACATACGCTGATGATCAGAGAGATTTGAGATGAGCATCTCGAGCTTCAGTGGAAAAAGAAAATCTGACTGTTTGTACAAAGAAAATGAGAATCATTGGTCACAATAATGCAGCATCTTTTAATATTTAAAAACCTTACAATACTTCTGTTTCTATATTATAGTCAGAAATAGTCCAGAATCTTTTTAATATTGAATATTTAACTGTAAAAAAAAAGATGTGATCAATTAGTCATGACAAAATGTTTTTACATTACTTGAACTGAACAAAATAATTTAAGCAATTTCAACTTTTATAAGTTATATGAGATTTGAATCAAAGGTCACCTTATGTTGCAAAAATGAAAATGTTCAATGTCAGTTTAATATTCCTTATTTTGAAATGACTTAAACAACTTGATTATACTTAAATAATTTAATTAGCAACTGAACTCAAGCTTTTAAGTTGAATTTTTTGGTTTTACAGTGTAGTATAAGTATATTTTTTACAATAGTATAAGGTATTGCTACTGACTTATAAAGCCCTAAACGGCTTAGCTCCAGTCTATTTAACGGATCTTCTATCACCCTATAATCCATCGCGCTCTTTAAGATCAATAAATTCGAGGCTTTTGGTCATACCTAGGATATCCAGATCAACCAAAGGAGGGAGAGCATTTTCACATTTGGCTCCAAAACTCTGGAATAGCCTTCCTGATACTGTTCGTTGCTCGGACTCACTCTCCCAGTTTAAAACTAGATTAAAGACGCATCTTTTCAGTCAGGCATTCATATAATATTGTTAATCTCACAGTTCAAACTACAATCCGGCCTCTAGTTCATAAATGCCAGAGGAGAACTGGCCCCCGACTGAGCCTGGGTTCTCCCAAGGTTTTTTTTTTCTCCATTAGGTCACCTGATGGAGTTTTAGGACACCATTAGGTCACTTGATGGAGTTTTTCGGTTCCTTGCCACTGTTGCCTTTGGCTTGCTCAGTTGGGGATATTTTGGGGATATTTAATTTTATTCTATCAATCAATAAATTCCACTAGAAACAAACTTTGTTGTATTATTTTATTTTAATACTGTGAAGCTGCTTTGATACAATCTGTATTGTGAAAAGCGCTATACAAATATACTTGATTTGATTTGATTTGATTTGATTTGTAGTATATATTTATACTTCTAAAACCTTACATTATTCTATATTTTCCAAAATCCTAAAACTTCATTTCCGGGTTTATTGGGGTCATGCCATGAGAAATCAAATTTTCCTTGATCTTTCGACATAAATGAGGTCTTTTTACCATTAAAACATCCTGCACGTTTCAGAGCTAAAATCATCCTCATTATAAACAAAGCATTTATTTAATCAAGCTCCATGAACGGCTTGTTTGGATATTGCGGGATCTGTGACGTCACATATTTGCATAGGCCCGCCTCCAGACCAATAGTTATTCATCATCACACCATAGGCCCCGCCCACTGGTGTTCAGTCACTTAACAGCTGACATCTGGACGTCGCGTCAAAAGCAGATAGAGCCATTATAATGACTGACACTGTCTACACCTGATGCGCGCTCAGTTTCTGATGGACTGGAGTCTGTCGAGAAGAGCGAAAGAACGTTTGCTTTGACACATCCAGTTCAAACAGTTGGTTTGAGTCTCTGTAGAAGGATCCCAGCATCGGAAACAAGCGGATGGTTTATTTTAATGGCGTTCCGGATGGCGTCAGAGGATTATATGTTTGTTCGGAGCATTTAGTTTAGTCAGCGAGGCACAGTTTGCAAAGAAACTTCAGAAGAAGAAGCCGTGACTGTATTGAATCTGACAGCAGGGTAGGGCTGCACAATTAATCCAATTTGTAATCACAATTACAGATGCCACAATTATGTAATCGTTTAAAGGCGCAATTACAAAAAAAAAATGTTCACTTACATTATTCTGTGTGCTTAAGATGTGTTGTTGTTCTTTCTACAGCTTATCTTTAGGGTTTTTTCCCCCATTGTTTGATTTTTTTTGTTTTAATATAACATTATAATACCATGCATATATTTACTTTGGTTTGGTTTCTTGAAATATATATACTGTATATATATATATATATATATTATTATATTTTTTTTTAGGCTTAATGCTATAGAAAAGCAAAAGAAAAGGTTTTCAGGAAGAGTATTTTCAGCTGGCTTATTTTGGTATAACAATATGGCATGCAGTGGCTTCAAACAATGGCATAAAGCTATTTAAAACATCATTCAGTGCTAATCGTAATTTATAATCGCAATTACAATTTCAAGGGAATAATCGACAATTATGATTTTTGTCATAATCGTGCAGCCCTACAGCAGGTGCACCACAAACACAAGTAAATGATTACATAATGCTCTGTCTGTAAAGGACGGTTTTATATGGATCATGTTTTCAAACAGCGAGTGTGTGTTGACACTGTTTCCTATGCAGTGATGTTAGCCAATCACAGCAGTGTATGTTTACCGACAGCCTTAAAGGAGCCGCGCCTTAAAAACTGACTTTTCTTTTTTGCATATACATATAGATTTTTGTATGCAAAAAACTTTATTCACATTATAAGTGAACCTCAAGGAATATTGAACAATAATAATAATTTAAAAAATCATTGTCACGATCCTCTTCAAATGAACAAAATCCCAGGTTTTCATTGTGTTCTCATACTATTCTGTGTGAACCTAGTCATGTGACAACAATGTTCTTATGTTTGCATTGTTTATTGTATATGCTATTAGATGCAAAAGATCTTGTCATCTGCACTTTAATACATATGTATCAGTCGATCTCAGACTCAGATTTCTATAATGCAAACAAACTCACACAGAGCTCAGTGGTGTTCATGTGGTCTGCAGCTTTCTCTGAAATTCAGATGCAAAACAGTCTCTTTCTCTCTACCATCTATTAGTGCACAGTAAATATTACATGAGCTTTGGATATTACTGGCTTCGGCATGAGTGCATTTATTTGTGTGTGTGTGTGTATGTGTGTGTGTGTGACTATATTATTTTATTGCAGTGTTCCTTGTTTATTGCTATGGCACATGACCTACTTCCAGCCTCCCGTACTCGGCACGAATCACTCGAAGTGCCCTCCATCTCAACGGCCGTCCCCGCAGAACAATTACACGGCAAAAGGGGCCCAAATGGAGATGTTTGTACTAAATAACACGTGTGTAATTAAGCACTAATGAGCTCTTGTCACTGCCGAATGTGCAATTAGACGGGTAATAGCAAAGCCTGGCGTGGCAGACGTGCCGAGAGAGAGCGGGACTGGAATAATATAGTCACACTCCTCCTGTAGGATGTATAGCGAGCACACTATGCTAATGTTTCGCATGCATTGGATGACATTTGTCAAAACGTGCAGTATACAAAAGAACACACTGCGTGAGATACTGTATCCCACAATGCAATGCGCTTGACCTTCTATATCCAGACGTGAAATCAATCACAATCGCTTTCTTGACTCCTTATTTTATCCCATTCTGTGTGAACCTAGTCATGTGACAAGCACACTTATGTTTGCATTGTTTATTGTGTATGCTATTAGATGCAAAAGATCTTAATTGTCATCTGCACTTTAATACAATGAAAGCCTTATTTTGTCCGTTCCTCTCAGGAAAGAAGAGGCTCGTAAGAAACACTAAATATAAGAGAATAGACTATAAGAGACAATAGCTAGTAAGAATAATACACAATACAGTACGAGACAATACAGGGTGAATACACAGTATGAATAAGAAGAAACAATATGCAATTAGAACACTAAAAATAAAAGTATTTCACAGTATAATAATAATAAGGATGAAGTTGCAGGTAATAAAACGCATGCAAGACTACGTTTTGAGCTCTATCCACACACAGGTGTTTGCTAATGATATATATCTATATATCTCTCTATATATATATCAGTATGTTTTGAGCTCTATCCACACACAGGTGTTCGCTGATGTTCATCTCTGTGTTTGTGGTCATGGCTCTTTCTACAGGAACTGGCTTTGAACGGAAGAGTGTGATATAATACTGCATGAGCTGTATTAATAGAGTTAAAGACGGCTGACAAACGCTTTATACATACATACTGAATGTGGTGTGTCTCTTGAATGAAAGTGTACCATGATTGATTCCAGAATCTGCAATCAGAAGATCTCAATATGAACATTACTCGAGTCTCCTGAGTGAGAACATGTTCTTCTGGCTATTGAAAGCTGTTTAGTGCTCACCAAGGCTGCATATATTTGATAAAAAATACTGTAAAATACAGTAAAATTGTGAAATATTATTACTGTTCAAAATCTCTGTTTTCTATTAGAATATACTTTAAAATATAATTTATTCCTGTGATGTAAAGGTGAATTTTCTCCAGTCTTCAGTGTCACATGATCCTTCAGAAATCATTCTAATATGATGATTTGATGCTCAAGAAACATTTCTGAATATTATCAGTTGAAAACAGTTGCGTTGCTTCATATCTTTGTGGAAACAATGAAGACACAGTTCCAAAAGAACAGCATTTATTTGAAATAGAATCTTTTGTAACATTATAACTGTCTTTCCTGTCACTTTTGATCG
Source organism: Vimba vimba (assembly GCA_022828995.1). Lineage (NCBI taxonomy): Eukaryota > Metazoa > Chordata > Actinopteri > Cypriniformes > Leuciscidae > Vimba > Vimba vimba. Next base: position 38,015,882 of record CM040828.1, on the reverse strand, counting down.
CTTTAATGCATCCTTGATGAATACAAGTATTCATTTCTTTAAAAAAAATTATAATAATAATAAAATCTTACTGACCCCAAACTTTTGAATGCTAGTGTGTGTATATTTCTGTGCACACGTGTCTGAATGTAATAAAGTCTGCAGATAAGGGGGAAATCTTTTAATCTTCCATTATAACTTCACACCACCTCCTCTCTCTCTCTCTCTCTCTCTCTCGCACACACACACACACACACACACACACACACACACACACACACACACACACACACACACACACACACACACACACACACACACACACACACACACACACACACACACACACACACACACACACACACACACACACAGACCAAAGCCAGACAAACAACCCCAACTAGCTGAGAATGTCTTTCTGTTTTATTAACAATCTTATTTCCATCTCAATGGCCATTAACTGTGAGTTTTTTTTTTTTTTAAACAAAAGTTATTGAATGATCTCTGATCTTAAATTAAATCCTTGTGGATTTGCATGAGAGATTTTTAATATATACATATATATATATATATATATATATATATATATATATATATATATATATATATATATATAGATTGTAATGTCTATTTTGGTTCTTCAAACGGCAGTGATGCTCAGGAAGAGAAATAGTTATGCAAAAACACCACCCCCATACTCTCTCTCTCTCACACACACACACACACACACACACACACACACACACACACACACACACACACACACACAGTGTGAAAGGGTGTAATTTGTAAAAAGTGTCTATAGTGCATTTGGATATATTTGCATCTTAATTAGAAGACGGGGGGGGGGGGGGGCAGATATCACAGTGCATTTCTAGAAGACGACGATAAACAAAACTATCAGTGCTGCCTTTAGTAGTGTGTGTGTGTGTGTGTGTGTGTGTGCAATGGGATGCTACAATGCTGTATTATTGATGCTGCAGTTTGCTGTATAGAATATATGAATGCATGATGAATGTTTAGCACGCACACACACACTCATATGCGTGTGGGGGTGGGGGGTGTTCACATTAGAAGTGCTCTACGACCCCCATCAGCTGTTTGACGGGTTTGTCATTATGCGTGATGTTGGACGGCAGTGTAATATCACATTTCTCTGTGAGGAGAGAGAGATGGATGAGGAAGCCCAGAAAGAAAGAGAGAAACTCTCGGATTCTGTAGCGTTACGTTTCTCTCCTGCGTTTACCGTCGCATGCAATACATGACGTGAAACACTGTCGCAAAACACCGTCATGAAGTTAAAGTGGGGCTTTTGTTAACTCAGTAGGGATGCACAATCTGCAAATGTTGTGTAGTGCTGATATGATCATATAAATCTATGAAGACTGATATGAAACAAACACTATCAGACTTCTGAAACTGCTTGTTCAGTGATATATTGTGCATATAGTACATGCTGTCTCCTTTCCAGAGCCGGCCGTTGAGTCTCTGGTATCATATTGATTTGTGTGGTTTCAGCAAACACCACAATGACGCACTGCCGGTTTGCGTAACTATTTTTTGTTTTGGCTTGTTTGTCTTATAACTGTTGTCTAAATATTGTTTTTTCCGATTTGGTTTTGTCTAACGAGTGATTATGAAGAAATTAAGACGTAAATTAAAAGAATGAAAGAAACGATTAGCGAGTTAATTGAGTCCTTTATTTCTTTAGTTTCTTTGATTCAAATAATTATTTCTGCACTCCTCAGATTAGCCTTTTTATAGTATATACTTCTCATATTGTACGTTTTTCTCCCTCCTCTTATGTTTGACAGCTGTCAGAGCTTCGGAGATGCTCCATGTGGTCCTTCTCCTTTCTGACAGCGTTTGCTCGTCCCGCTCCTGCATCTTAGCATGCATTTAAACATAAGTTATGAGTAATTCACCTCAGATTCACCAGGGCAGGAGCGACGTGTTTGTTCTCAACCTTTCAATCTGAGGACACAAGCTGCAGGGCAATTGTGGTCGCTTCTTAAATTCTCTGTTTCGAGCTGTCATATCCTTCCTTTCACACCGTTACATTATTTCAGGACGGTTTTTCTCGTTCTCACCTGTTCAGTCTGACAGTAGGAAAAGTAGTTTGCAAATGAAATATGAGCATATGAGGAAGTGTACAGGAGATTTGATTCAGGTAGAGATTGACTACTTGCTAAGATAACAATGTGATCTTTAATAATTAATCTTGCAATGCAATCGTGCAATGCGTTGTGTGTGTGTGTGTGCATATGTAGATTTTATGAATCTGTGAAAGCTGATAACTGATATGATAGTCAATATTATAAGTCTATGGTGGCCAATAACCAATATCATGGCCAATATTATTAACGCATGGTGGTTAAAATCCAATATGATGGCTGATATTTTGCCTTCTTACACCGTGTGCTAACCAGATGAGAATCAATAAGATTCCAGCGACAAAACATTTGTCTGTCTACACCAGATGTGACGTGAATACAAGACTCCACAAAATCAATCCCTAATCACAGCCAATCAGAAGAGAGTGTGGGCGGAGTCTCTCTGCAAGTGCACTGCACTCACAACCAAATCAATCCAAAATAACAGCCAATCAGAAGAGAGTGTGGGCGGAGTCTCTCTGCCCTCACAACCAAATCAATCCCTAATCACAGCCAATCAGGTGATCATGCGGGCGGAGTCTCTGCAAGTCACTGCACTCGCAACTAAATCAATCCAAAATAACAGCCAATCAGGTGATCATGTGGGCGGAGTCACTCGGCAAGTGCACTGCACTCGCAACCAAATCAATCCAAAATAACAGCCAATCAGAAGAGCGTGTGGGCGGAGTCTCTCTGCAAGTGCACTGCCCTCACAACCAAATCAATCCAAAATAACAGCCAATCAGAAGAGCGTGTGGGCGGAGTCTCTCTGCAAGTGCACTGCCCTCACAACCAAATCAATCCAAAATAACAGCCAATCAGAAGAGCGTGTGGGCGGAGTCTCTCTGCAAGCGCACTGCACTCTGTGTTTATAATCAAATTCATAAATAATACACCATTTTAACATTATTAAAAATACATACCGAGTTACTGAAACAATCTGTCATAAAATACACTTGTTTGTTCACATTGAGTTCTTATTTTCTTTAATTTATGTCTTCTTTACAGTAGTTCTGAGGTAAATTATCCATTTTCGCTTTCAGTACAGCTATAAGATAATTCAAAATTATATTCAAACTCACATTAGATGCTTTTAACATTAAATAAAGCACATAATCAGTACCTGAGATTATTATTGTCATAATTTGTATGTTGTTGTTCCAGCCACGGCATTGCAAAAATATAAACCATTTCTAAAATAGAATTGTTGCATATCGCCATCGCGGCTGGTTAGGACAAAAACTCTGATTAACATGCATAAAAAGATGCCTTTCATCGCATGTTACAGTCGTGTCATGTCTGGTTAGGACAGGGTGTTATGAAAGCAGCATTCTCAATAAAGCTCAGATCTAGAATTGCAAATGAATATTACAATGTTTGCAATGCTGCATTAGAATTTCACCAAAATAAGCAGAACATGCTCTATAATGCTGTCTAGTTAGGAAACACACTCTTTTTCTCTCTCCGTCTCTCTCTGACGGTTTTGATGGAATTGTTCTTTCCATTTTTTTCCACGTTCTGTCTGATATGCAAATCATTTTCCTTTATCTCAGCTGTCTGACCAATCAAACTTTAATCTTCTTCTCTCTATCTGCCCGCAGTTTGATGGTGACAACATGTACATGAGTGAGAACAACCAAGAGTTCCTCTCCCCGAGTCAGGTGAGATTCAAATCCCTCAAACCTGGTGTTTGAAAGCCTGGATTTACAGCTTTTTTTGTTCAATCTTAGTTCCTTATGTGCATCTTTTCCAGTGTTTTCAATCAAATAACATAGGAAATGGCTTTTCTTCAGTATATTTTATTTTTCGTGTGGCTTTCGACCAATGATATTAACATCTCGAGGATCCGGATATACTCATGAGACCAGGAACAAACGTGAAACTAGTCTAATGACATGCTCTTTAGGAATATTAATGGCCAAATCATAGTGAATATATTCTGCACACTGTATATTCGTAGTTCTGTGGGATAAAAATGAAGAGGATCTGATAAAGCTCCTCCACTCTCTTCTTTTGTCTTGGTTTGTTTACTCTGAGACTCTTATTTGACATCTGTCTGCGGATCTTCTTCGCTTGACCAGATTCAGACTGAGTTTTGCCTTTAACACTGTAATGTTACACACACACACACACACACACACACACACACACACACACACACACACACACACACACACACACACACACACACACACACACACACACACACACACACACGCAGACCAAAGCCAGACAAACAACCCCAACTAGCTGAGAACGTCTTTCTGCTTTATTAACAGCGTCTCTCTTATTTCCATCTCATTGGTCATTAATTGTGTCTTTTTTTTTTTTTAAACAAAAGTTATTGAATGATCTCTGATCTTAAATTAAATCCTCGTGGATTTTAATGAGAGATTTTTAATATATACGTATATAAATATAGATGGTCTATTTTTGGTTCTTCAAACGACAGTGATGCTCAGGAAGAGAAATAGTTATGCAAAAAACAGCTTGACAAGATTGAATTAATTATCTTGCATATGAAAACACATCAACTTGACACTCACTGTTTTTATTATTATATTTGTGTCTTATTTTTTAATTGATATATTATTAAAATTGTTTAATATCAAACTGGCATGTTTCACAGCATGTTTTATTTCTGTAATGTATTTCAGAGTCTGTAATTCACAGACATCCTAGTGCTTTTTGTTTATGTGTATTTGTGTCTGTGCAATTCACCATTCGCTGGGAGTTTGATTGACAGACGATCTGACCAATCATAACGCAATGACAAAAAAAAGTTAGTAGATTAAGGTCTGTAGACTTGAACTTGAAAAATGGTGCGTATTGACGTCTTTCCGCGGTGGAAATAGCAAACGTTCTGATATTCAATTATGTTTATTTCGTGCTATAACTAGTAGTAAAGAGATTATCAGTTTACGTGTCTTTGCGAAGGGTCAATCGGGTTCAAAAGTTTGTGAGCAGATTTTTTTTAATTTAAACCTGAAAATAAAGAAACATTCTGATATAAAATTAATATATTAAATATACAACAAATATAATACAAATATTACAGAAAAACAACTATTGTAAGGTTTGAAATAAAATACATTATTTAAATTATAAATATTAAAATATTCTGCATTATTTCTGTATGACTAATCAAATGTAAATGAATTAATTAATTTAAACCTAGAAATATATATTTTTTAGGATTTTTAGAAATAAGGATATTATAAAAATATAAATGTTATATTAAGTTTTATGTGTTAAAATGTACTGTAAATTGTAAATATTAAATGTTAAAGGATTCTGCATTATTTCTATGTGACTAATCAAATGTAAATGATGGGTTCATTTATCACTAGGAAAAAAATAACAGAAATATAAATATTATGTCTTATAAGTGTAAATATGTAATACATAAAGATGTAAATTGTCATATTTTTTTGCGACTAATTAAATGTAAGTAATAAGTTAATTTGTCCCTAAGAAAAAAAAAATATATAGAAAAGATTTTATAAATATAAATATGATAAGGTCTTATAAGTATAAATACATACTATAAATTATAAAGATTAAATGGCTGCATTATTTTTTATGTATGTAATACATAAATTATGTAAATTATGTAATATTTTTATGTGACTAATCAAATGTAAGTAAATGAGTTTAAACTATTTAAATTTAGAAATGTAGGGTTTTGTGGAATATAAAATATTATATAAATATAAATATAAGGTTTTATAAGTATAAATGGTAACACTTTACAATCAGGTTTCATGTAGTTAATGTTAGTTTATTTAATGCATGAACTAATGTTTACAAATGAGACCTTATAAGTGTTACCGTATAAATATATACAACACATCATTAATGATTCTGCATTATTATAATCATCGACATTCATTTACTTAGTTTTAATTGGTCATATGTAGACATATTGATATTGATCATGTCAGATTTTCTTCTTCCATTGAAGCTCAAGATGCTATTGAAGAACATGATCGTCAGGTTTTTTTCATTAATCTGACAATATAATCCATAATGACAAAAAGTGTATTCAATTATGCAAAAAGCTCTCAGATCCCACTGTACATGTGAAGATCAGGAGAGGCTGTTTGATCTCTCTTTTTTTCTTTTATTCCGTTGTTACTTTGAAACTGATTCCATTTAAAAAGGTTCCATTGAAAACGACTGTCATGGAAACAGGCCTGATCCTGAACGGCCACACACAAGGCCAGTCCATCACACACTCACACACTCGTTTGGGTCTCGGATCAGGCGCCGTGTCCTTCCCAGGAGTCTTCACATTCACGTTGACTGAGCTGTCCTTCTGCGACCTCTGACCCCGTCTGATTGTAGGGGAGAGTTCGTCTCCGTTTGGCCCCTAACGAGCCCTGTGTGTGTTCAGGGTCACCGAGGATCGCCACGGTAACCGCCGCCAACAAAAGAGTGTGTAGTCCGCCGAGGGTTGACCTCCAGCCAACTCGACCGATCGATAGTGGCTCAACAAGAGCGAAAAAAACGAGAGAGAGAGAGACAGGAGAGAGCTGAATGAAGCTGAGAGTGAGAGAGACAGACAGATACAGCGAGAGAATTGATTACAAAGAAAAAACATCAATGCTTCTTCTGTTCTGCGTGACGTCTTCTGCTGAATTTACATGTGAGAGTAGGAATATTTCACCCGAAAATTAAACCTCTCTCTCTTTTTTTTATTTACGCTCATGTCGTATTAAATAGATCAAAAGTGACAGTAAAGACATGTATAATGTTACAAAAGATTCTATTTCAAATACATTCTGAACATTCTATTCATCAAAGAATCCTGAAAATGTTTCTCGAGCATCAAATCATCATATTAGAGTGATTTCTGAAGGATCATGTGACACTGAAGACTGGAGTAATGATGCTGAAAATTCAGCTTTGATCACAGGAATAAATTACACTTTACTGTATATTCACATCGAAAACAGTTATTTTGAATCACAATAATATATCACAATTTTTACTGTATTTTTTTTATTAAAGTAGAGTAGAAGAGACTTCTATCAAAAGCATTAAGAAATCTGACTGAAAGTGAGCATAATAAACTTCTTTCAAAAAAAAAAAAAAAAAAAAAAATATATATATATATATATATCTTCCTGACACTTATAAATATAGTGCACAATTTGTATGAAATAAATAACAGCACACTGGTTCAGACTGAGGGTGAGTAGATAACGACAGAATTCCCATTTTTGGGTGAACTATCCCTTTAAACGTGATCTCAGTTTGAAAGCGCTGCTTCTGATTAGCATGCTAAGCCGTCCTCCAGCACTGTGTCAATTTACTCATCCTTTATCAGCTGAAGTTCATCTCAATGTGATAGCGCAGCGTAAATGTTAGTCTTTGCATTTGCATTCTTGGCTGAAGAAAGTAGCTGGGAAATGTCTCTAATGGACTCGCCGTTTGAGTATGCAGAAGACGTCGCGGTCGAGATTATAATCTCACAATTAGAGTAACAAGGTTTTATTGATTGCTTCCCGGAGCTTTGGTTGCCAAGCAAGCCTGTGATTAGAGAAAGACTGAGAAAACTCTTCCAGAGGAGCATTTGGCTGCTGATCTGAGACGTCAGAAGAGGGATTCTGTTACTGAGGGTGACGAGGGCTTCGTGAAGACAGTTTACATGTATACTGATCCAAAACTGAACTGTCAGGGCCAAGAATCAGAGCAAAACTAACTAGAGAACTGTAGATGTTCACAGAAGGACTAGTTTAACTATCTTTGAGTCTTTCACACGTTTTATTTGCCCTGCTGGTTATTATTTTGGTATCATTTATATAGTATTGTACTATTTATTAGAGCTTCATTAAAGAGATTTGTTCAAAAACGCTGATTCATCCAGTAATGAAACAAGTGAATTCTTTATGAGCGAGTCATTGAATCATTCATTAAAGAGATTCGTTCAAAAACGCTGATTAATCCAGTAATGAAACAAGTGAAGTATTTATGAGCGAGTCATTGAATCAATCATTAAAGAGATTCGTTCAAAAACGCTGATTCATCCAGTAATGAAACGAGTGAAGTATTTATGAGCGAGTCATTGAATCATTTATTAAAGAGATTTGTATAAAAACGCTGATTAATCCAGTAATGAAACAAGTGAAGTATTTATGAGCGAGTCATTGAATCAATCATTAAAGAGATTCGTTCAAAAACGCTGATTCATCCAGTAATGAAACGAGTGAAGTATTTATGAGCGAGTCATTGAATCATTTATTAAAGAGATTTGTATAAAAACGCTGATTCATCCAGTAATGAAACGAGTGAAGTATTTATGAGCGAGTCATTGAATCATTCATTAAAGAGATTCGTTCAAAAACGCTGATTCATCCAGTAATGAAACAAGTGAATTCTTGATGAGCGAGTCATTGAATCATTCATTAAAGAGATTCGTTCAAAAACGCTGATTCATCCAGTAATGAAACAAGTGAATTCTTGATGAGCGAGTCATTGAATCATTCATTAAAGAGATTCGTTCAAAAACGCTGATTCATCCAGTAATGAAACAAGTGAAGTATTTATGAGTGAGTCATTGAATCATTCATTTAAGAGATTTGTTTAAAAACGCTGATTCATCCAGTAATGAAACGAGTGAAGTATTTATGAGCGAGTCATTGAATCATTCATTAAAGAGATTCATTCAAAAACGCTGATTCATCCAGTAATGAAACGAGTGAAGTATTTATGATCGAGTCATTGAATCATTCATTAAAGAGATTCGTTCAAAAACGCTGATTCATCCAGTAATGAAACGAGTGAAGTATTTATGAGCGAGTCATTGAATCATTAATTCATGCCGTTTTTTAAAACATAATTTATTCAGATTCATTAGACTGCAGCAATTAAAATTTGTCAGAGTAAATTACGTTATTTTGTTTAGTTGTCTGTTCAGAATCGTGTTTGAAAAAATAAACAAAAAATTTAATTCTAAATATATCCAGAATCATGCAGCTCTATTATATACTTTATATTTTTTTTTATAGTTTGACTAACTTATAATGTTAGTCAACGATTCATGATATGTGCAAGGACACTGTAATGTAAATATCCTCTATACAGTTTTATAGTTTTACTATAAAAAAAAATGCAGAACTAAATGTGTCTAGAACAGAAGTCATACTCCTAAAGGGATGATTTGAAACTTCAGGTGAACTTCAGTGCACAGATAGCACATTTTATGAACTGAATAATTAATGCAAGCTCTTATCAAAAACTAGATTCAGGTTTCTGCTTTTAAAACTTTGTCTTGCTCCATAGACTTTCTAAGTGCATCACTGTACTGTAATTATTTTCTGTGGTAATTGACATCATGCTGTGCATGGAGTTAAAGACTACACAACATGCCTGTACCTTATGCAAAAGGCCTCTGTTCTGATTGGCCAACTCTAAAATAGAATATGTATATGAATATATAGTGAAAAGATCAAGATCCCAGTGAATGATAAGTGAGGTCTGTGTTTCATGTGTATCTGTGATTGAGTTTGCGCTGTACTGTGACTGACTGTGATTTGAGGATCTGGTGTCATTGGCTCGTTTGCTCTGATTAAAGCGGCTTTGTGTCGACTGTAAACTCCAGCCGTATGGAGGAGAATTGCGTGTGTGTGTGTGTGTGTGCGTGCGTGCGTGTGTGTGTGTGTGTGTGTGTGTGTGTGTATGTGCTGCTCTCCCTGCTGGTCCGAATTACGGCTGAGTACATTACTATGATTTACAACTTCCTCCTGCTGTTTAGATTGAAAAGAGAGAGAGAGAGAGAGAGAGAGAGAGAGAGAGAGAGAGAGAGAGAGAGAGAGAGAGAGAGAGAGAGAGAGAGAGAGAGAGAGAGTGCGATGGCCCGTTCGCCCTGCCCCCTCGCCCCGCAACCACCACACATCTTTTGTGAAATGAAAACAAAGCACGAGCCTGCCAAAATATTTCTATAGTCGATTGCTGAGCAAGCAGAGAGTCTGTCAGAAAACAAAAGGCGAGAGAGATCGCTGGACGGCCGGATTTGATGCCACAGCAAAACTCACATTCTCTCACAAAGTCTCTGATCACTGGCTGAATCTCATTAAACCCGCCAGAACATGTCCAGGTCATATTTCTCCACTCCATTTATGTTTTGCATAAAGACAATAAAGCCAATTTAAGGACCATTAGGATTTTTTATTTTTTTTTGCATTGCATGACATTATTTTCATGGCAATTAAGGACATTTACCCTCAAACTCTCATTACTGTAATGCAATATTAGTTGCATTTTATTATTTGCATTCGGCATTGTTTTTCCCCTGTGGTCCACCGGTCACATGCATTGTGGTAGTATTTATTATAATGCTTTTACATTTTAAGGGGAAAAATGCATTTAGCAAAAATGCAATTTATGCTGATTTAAATAATTTTTCATTTCTGAGCATCATGAGAATTCAAAAGCAAAACATCTTGGATGCATTACAATAATGGTTGTTTGGGGGAAAATGTGTTCGGTTATCATGAGAACAATATTACAATGCAAAAAGTCTAAACGTAGGCTTTATTTGCTTTATGCAAAATGTTATTTCTTGCTTCTTTCTTTTAATTTTAGGGCTGAATTATGTGTTAGACGTGTGCTTTCATGAGACTCAGCCCATCGGTCTGTTTGGAATATTTCTCTGACACAGAACTGTTAACAAATGTGTCCGAGTGTTTATTCAAGTCGCTGGTGTTGCCAAGTCCTCTGATATCCTTCATGTGTGCCGTGAGTGAAGTCCTTTGATATCATGCTTGATATCATGTGTGTATATAGTGAAAGTGTTTAAAGCATAACTGCTTATATCTTGTGTGCTTTGTTTATTCATTTTGTTCTATTTTTCTTAATACTCCACACAACACTTTAGCCATTAGTCGCTCTTTCAGATTAAGATCAGAAGGAAAAGATCAACATTTTCCATGTGCAAAACAACACGAAACTTCATTTTTGTAGGATTTCATGAAGCCTCTGTGATCATTTCATGAGAAAACTTGGCATTTTCCTTTCAAATGTCATTAATATCACCATCATTTTCAGCACAGAACGCTAAACAAATTAAATGAACTAGTGAACAACTTTACATTGCGTTATCTGAAGATAGTTTTGAACCTGCATTATAAATTATATGCAATAAAAGTCTCTTATGCTCACCAAGGCTGCATTTATTTGATCATAAATACATCAGAAATTGTGATATATAATTATGATTTAAAATAGGTTTTATTCCTGTGATCAAAGCTGAATTTTCAGCATCATTACTCCAGTCTTCAGTGTCACATGATCCTTCAGAAATCATTCTAAAATGATGATTTATGATTAATACATTTTATTTGGCAGGTTTCTTTGATGAATAGAAAGTTCAAAAGAACAGCATTTATTTGAAATATAATTTTTTGTAACATTATAAACGTCACTTTTGATCAGTTGAATACATAATAACTGAGGCTTTATGCGATCCTCTGCTGTTAAACAGTGTGCTTGTGTCTGAGACGACATTGCTAAAGTGACATTTGTATTGTCAGACTGCTGACTTGACCTGAAATGTTGTTGAGATGGCAGATAAAACTGTAAAGCGTCGAAGTCTGCTGAGCGCATCAGTGAATTTTTTATCCTGACTTCGTCTAAGAAGCATAATGTTGTTACTTACCTTCTCGAATTCAAAACCAAAACTATAGTAGTATATCAGTGATCCTAAAACAACACTGCCTTAAAGGAGTAGTTCACTTTCAAAAAACATTTTGCTCATAATTTACTCACCCCGATGTCATCCAAGATATCCATGTCTTTCTTTCTTCAGTCGAAAAGAAGTGAAGGTTTTTGAGGATTTTTCTTCACAGAATGGACTTCAATGGCAACCAACTACACCAATGTTCAAAGAAGGTTCAAATCTCCGTCTCAATGCAGCTTCAAAGTCTCGACACGATCCCAGTCGAGAAATAAGAGTCTTATCTAGTGAAACGATCGGCCATTTTCTAATAAAATATATATTTTTAACCACAAATGCTCATCGTGTACCATCTCTGAGATGCGTCATCACGTTGGAAAGGTCACGCGTCACGTCATCTTTCTAAGTTATTAGAAAGTCTGTGTTCAAAAAGGCAGGGAAGAGCGAAAAATGTCATCTCATTTTCTCCTCCAACTTCAAAATCGTTCTTTGTTTTAATTTATTAGTATTATTATTTTTAGTTTTTTCGTGACCTTTCCAACGTGATGACGTAATGCGTGGCACATCTGAGAGACAGTACAAGACGAGCATTTGTGGTTAAAAAGTATATATATATTTTATTATTTTAGAAAATGACCGATCGTTTCACTAGATAAGACTCTTATTTCTCGACTGGGATCGTGTCGAGACTGTGAAGCTGCATTGAGACGGACATTTGAACCTTCTTTGAACATTGGTATAGTTGGTTGCCATTGAAGTCCATTCTGTGAAGAAAAATCCTGGAATGTTTTCCTCAAAAACGTTAATTTCTTTCCGACTGAAGAAAGAAAGACATGGATATCTTGGATGACATCGGGGTGAGTAAATTATCAGCAACATTTTTTTTGAAAGTGAACGAATCCTTTAAAATACTCTCTAGGTAGTCAGCTCACTAGTTTTTGATTTGATCAGCAATTAATGATCCTTTATGAACCCAATTTCTACAGCAATCACACGCCGTATGCAGTTATCACTGAGCGCTGTGCCGTAAGACACACACAAACACATCATGTATATATTTCAGCTGGAGATCTGGCTGATGTCACGTCACGAAGCAGCTTGGTCTCCATGTCTGCCGCTCTGACCTGTGTGTTCATCATTAGTCTGATTCTCGTTCTGTCTCTAACATTCACGTAGCGTTTCTCTTCCAGTCCAGTGTGCAGTAATAATGACCTGAGATTTCCCAGAATTCACATAATGCTCAAATGAAGTGCAATGACAGAGCGAGACAGTGTCATTCCCTTTTTCACGATGATCAGATCATCTTACTATTTATAGTTGTTAAACGAATCATATCAGTATTTTTGATATTGACAAAGACACAGCATGAACATATACAGGACACCTGACAGGTTCTGTTTTCGTTTATTGATCATTCCTGTTTACTCATTATAATCCACGCCTCACTGAACAGTCTTATGTTTAATGAAAAATTATGCCACACCAAAGTTGAGCAAACACAAGCTGTCAATCAAAACGACAAGACCGAAAAACTTTCGGTCAGATTTCTTAATGCTTTTGATAGAAGTCTCTTCTGCTCACCAAGGCTGCATTTATTTAATCCAAAAATACAGTCAAAATTGTGATATATTATTGTGATTCAAAGTAGCTGTTTTCTATGTGAATATATTGTAAACTGTAATTTATTCCTGTGATCAAAGCTGAATTTTCAGTCTTCAGTGTCACATGATCCTTCAGAAATCATTCTATTATGATGATTTGCTGCTCAAGAAACATTTATGATTATTATAAATGTTGAAAACAGTAGTAAATGCCAAGTTCAAAAGAACTTGAATTGAACTATTCTTGAAATAGTAGAAATAACAATATAAATGTTTTTACTGTCACTTATGATCAATTCAATGCATCCTTGCTGAATAAAAGTATATATATATATATATATATATTTTTTTTTTAATCTTACTGTCTTCTTTCTTAATGCAAGTTTTTGGTCTCATTGTGCACGTTTGAAAATAAAAATGTAATATTTTTTGATTTCAATAGTACAGTATTACCTATAAGAATAAGAATAAGAATAAGAACAATAAACAAAATCAGAAATAAATTGTATATGCAATTGTGGAGAAATGTCTGCAAAGCAGCATGTGACACATATAGCATGAAAAATGAGTTTTTAATTAAAACATTGAGTCGATTCACATGTACGGCTGGCAGAAAATAACATGCCACTCGCCTCTAGTTATATTGCATGTCTTATTGTGGTGTTTTGTTTGCATCAGCGTGTTACAAAAGAACACCAGAAGTAAAGTACTTAATACAGTATCTTCTTGAAATGATCCGGATCTGGATTCCCAATCCTAACGGTTAGTCCAGGTGTTGTGTTACAGTAATGCGACTCCTCTGTCCTGCTTTGTGCGACCAGACTGCTATGATATTGTTGAGAACGGTGTGTGTGTGTGTGTGTGTTCATGCATACACGTACGGGAGATGACGGCAGTGAGGCACAAAAGAAAGTCTTTTTTGCTAGACTTTTCCTTCAAGTGCTGTTGAACTGTAGAAAATCGACTCGGCTGATGAGAACGTAAAGATTTCTGGATATTTCAGACTGTAAATTGGCGCTTGAGCATATGGTGTTTGAGTGAACACATTGAAGGTTAAATGTTTCGCCTCGTCCACATGCTCTCCGAATAATGTAGACTGGAGCAGATGGTATGTAGGCTGCACATTCACTTTATTTATGGGTGAATAAGACTGTGTGTGTGACTGTTGCAATTAGGTTCCATTTAGCCGGATATTTATTAATTATCTCTATCTGCAGACGCCCATAATCCAATCCACTGCTGTAAAAGCTGCTGGTTTGTACATGCCTGTCTAAATGAGCACATATAGACATAAATAAATAAAGCTCATGATGATTATATCTTTTGATTTTCTGAAGAAAATGTGAGTGGGGCTTGTGCAAAATTGCTATTTGGTTGTTAGGGTGTTCTGGATGATTGACTAGTGTGGTTTCTCAAGTGAAAAGAGTCTAGATACTTCACTTCGCAAACACCGCTAACTATTGCAAGCTAAACGGGATAGTTCCCACAAACTATCTGTCATTAATTACTCTCCCTCATGTCGTTCCAAACCCGTAAGACTTTCGTTCATCTTCGGAACACAAATTAAGATATTTTTAATGAAATCTGAGAGATTTCTGTCCCTCCATTGACAGTCTACGCAACTACTACTTTGACGCTTCAAAAAGTTCTTAAAGAGATTGTAAAACTAATCCATATGAATTTTAGTCCAAATTTTCTGACGAGACTCGATCGCTTTATATGATGAACAGACTGAATTTAGGCTTTTATTCACATATAAACATTCATCAATGCAAACATCAGTTATGATAAACAGAAGCTCAAGCATGTTCACTTGATGTGCGAGAACCAATGAGGTTCATTCTCTGTTACGCATCACGTTTGAGCTTCAGCAAGAACCAATGAGGTTCATTCTCTGTTACGCATCACGTTTGAGCTTCAGCAAGAACCAATGAGGTTCATTCTCGTGTTACGCATCACGTTTGAGCTTCAGCAAGAACCAATGAGGTTCATTCTCGTGTTACGCATCACGTTTGAGCTTCAGGAAGAACCAATGAGGTTCATTCTCGTGTTAAGCATCACGTTTGAGCTTCTGCAAGAACCAATGAGGTTCATTCTCGTGTTACGCATCACGTTTGAGCTTCAGCAAGAACCAATGAGGTTCATTCTCGTGTTACGCATCATGTTTGAGCTTTTCAAGAACCAATGAGGTTCATTCTCGTGTTACACATCACGTTTGAGCTTCAGCAAGAACCAATGAGGTTCAATCTCGTGTTACGCATCACGTTTGACCTTCAGCAAGAGCCAATGAGGATCATTCTCGTGTAACGCATCACGTTTGAGCTTCAGCAAGAACCAATGAGGTTCATTCTCGTGTTACGCATCACGTTTGAGCTTCAGCAAGAACCAATGAGGTTCATTCTCGTGTTACGCATCATGTTTGTGCTTTTCAAGAACCAATGAGGTTCATTCTCGTGTTACGCATCACGTTTGAGCTTCTCAAGAACCAATGAGGTTCAATCTCGTGTTACACATCATGTTTGAGCTTCAGCAAGAACCAATGAGGTTCATTCTCGTGTTACGCATCATGTTTGAGCTTTTCAAGAACCAATGAGGTTCATTCTCGTGTTACGCATCACGTTTAAGCTTCAGCAAGAACCAATGAGGATCATTCTCGTGTTACGCATCACGTTTGAGCTTCAGCAAGAACCAATGAGGTTCATTCTCGTGTTACGCATCACGTTTGAGCTTCAGCAAGAACCAATGAGGATCATTCTCGTGTTACGCATCATGTTTGAGCTTCAGCAAGAACCAATGAGGATCATTCTCGTGTTACGCATCACGTTTGAGCTTCAGCAAGAACCAATGAGGTTCAGTCTCGTGTTACGCATCACGTTTGAGCTTCAGCAAGAACCAATGAGGTTCAGTCTCGTGTTACGCATCACGTTTGAGCTTCAGCAAGAACCAATGAGGTTCAGTCTCGTGTTACGCATCACGTTTGAGCTTCAGCAAGAACCAATGAGGATCATTCTCGTGTTACGCATCATGTTTGAGCTTCAGCAAGAACCAATGAGGTTCATTCTCGTGTTACGCATCATGTTTGAGCTTTTCAAGAACCAATGAGGTTCATTCTCGTGTTACACATCACGTTTGAGCTTCAGCAAGAACCAATGAGGATCATTCTCGTGTTACGCATCATGTTTGAGCTTTTCAAGAACCAATGAGGTTCATTCTCGTGTTACACATCACGTTTGAGCTTCAGCAAGAACCAATGAGGATCATTCTCGTGTTACGCATCACGTTTGAGCTTCAGCAAGAACCAATGAGGTTCATTCTCGTGTTACGCATCACGTTTGAGCTTCAGCAAGAACCAATGAGGATCATTCTCGTGTTACGCATCACGTTTGAGCTTCAGCAAGAACCAATGAGGTTCAGTCTCATTCGGTTGAGCTTCTGTTTATGTTCGCTGCTGATCAATATTTACATATGTGAATAAAAGCCTAAATTCAATCTGTTCATCATATAAAGCGACTAACTAATATATGGATTAGTTTTATCATCTCTTTATGAACTTAAGTGGTAGTTGCGTAGACTGTTAATGGAGGGACAGAAAGCTCTCAGATTTCATAAAAAATATCTTAATTTGTGTTTCAAAGATGTACAAAAGTCTTATGGGTTTAGACAGACATGAGGATGAGTAATGAATTACAGAATTTTCATTTTTGGGTGAACTAACCCTTGAACCCTAAATAACACGTTACATTTTTAGAATTAAAAATGCATGCATTTATAGTTATTCAATCATTATTTACTGCATTTATAAATAATTTTTTCCTCTGATTATGCTTTCAAAAGGAGGTTTTGTCATTTTCAGCTCACTTCTGGGAATGGTTGTATGTCACTTTGTGTGTCTGGTCTTCGGATAATTTATGATGGTGCTGCTGTCCGTCAGCCAAATAAAAACAGATGACGCTCCAAAAACATCGTCTTTGATAAAGCCACCCCTCCACGCACACACACACACACACACACACAGAGTGAATGGGAATCTGATAGATGTCTTTCTTTGTCTGTCGTTGTCGGGTTTGTGGGGGATGTGTTTTAGGTTAGATCACTCCGGCATCCATCACCGCATGTCGCTCGAGGTCTACAGAAAAATGCTTATTAGAAAAATCTGTCATTATGCTTTTAAACACACGAGCACATTACATTTGCCTCGCCAAACAAGAAACTTTCAGAGTTTTATTATTTGCACTTGAGTAAGTGTTCCTCCGAGACATTTTACTAATTCAGATATATTATTTTACGTAACAGGTGAAGCTGCGCCGCTCATTTTAGTTTTAATAAACGTGAATATTAATATAACATTCAAAGCACTCCATCATTTCTCTATAGAAAGTTTGCCTCCTTTAACTACTGCATGCTCTGGTTTCAGAGACCTGAACTGCATCACTGCATTACTCACACACAGGGTTAGACTTTTCTGATTTAAGAGATCAGATGCATGAATTTCCCCTTCTGGATGATAAAATGTGAATAAAATCCCGCATTGAAGGAGGAACCCGAGCCATATCTAGATGCCCTTCAGAGTCGTGCGATTGGGTTTTGCACATGCATCAGAACATGTTAAAGTGTAGTTGTGGAAATATAATGGTCTTAATAAGCCAGATCGAAATAGATTTATGTCTGAATGGCATCTGTTGTGTTAAGACTGAAGCTCGCACACTCATATGTTGGATTTCTAATCAGCCCAACAGCATACAATGGCTTTAAATTGATGCCAGAGATAGTTGGACGCCTTCCCAACCTGAGAAAAAACTCTTCTCTTTTCATTATCCCATCATTTACGCCAACTAGCCGTTCATCTGTTTATGAAAACAGAAGGCGTTTGGTTTGAGTGCGTTTGCATTCGATCGCATGTACAAATGTGTGCGTTTGAGTCGACTTTCCAGCGACCAAATGTTTTTGAGCGTCGTAAATATTCTCAGGAATTTGATAGCGTTGGTTTCAAAGTGGCGTCCGCTCTTCACTTAATGAAAGCTACAAATTGAAACCCTCAAACTCAATGCAAACGCCATCTTGCATCCAAATTGAGTTCTAATATCCTTGAAAATTGGATGGAGAGATTGAGGAGGAGCAGGAAAATGGAAAAAGTGGCAAACAAAGAGGAAAAAACAAAACATTTGTCTTATTACCAACTGCTTTGACTGTTGCGATGAACCTTTGAAGAGCAGCCTCTACATGCATTAAATGTGTAATACATATAATCACATCCTGAAGTGAGGCGGATGAATTATGTATTTTTCCGAACCGTTCAACATGGCACCACCTTGAGATTTACATTTTATCGTCAAGGACGTTCCGCTGCTTTTGACAAACGTCCCGTCCCCTCCTGGTTTCACCACAAAACATTCACTGAGTCCATTGTTAGCATTTATCCTTAAAATCAGCATGACGTGGAGGGATTTGATGAGCGTGGCCTTTCATGCGCAGGAGAAGTGTGATGACTCAGCCGCTCTCAATGAGCTTCAGGTAATGGAGTTTCATCAGCAGATCTCCCCACATTACAGCAGATTTAAAACATCTGCGCACGCTCCGTTCCTTACAGTAATGTACCATGGTACCATCTCCAAAGAACCCTGGTAGTATCATGTGGTATGAATGTGGTAGACTTACAAAAACACTTTTTTGTAATTTGGGTACTTTCCATGGTGTTTTGCACGTGCACCATGATATTACTGTGGTATTTTAGATGTGTACCATAGTATTATCAAGGTATTTTAAACATGCAACACAGTATTATCCTTTGGACATGAACATTGGTATTACCATCGTATTTTAGAGGGCATCATGGCACTATCATGGTATTTTGGACATGTACGTTTACTGTGGTATTTTTGTGGTATTTCTGGATGTGCACCATAATATTATCTTGCCGTTTTGGATGTGTACCATAGTATTACATTGTTTTGGACATGTACAATGGTATTACCATTGTATTTTAAACATGTGCCACAGTGTTATCCTTTGGACATTATAGTGGTATTACCATAGTATTTTGGATGTATACCATGGTATTACTGTGGTTTTTTGGACATATTACATGTAATTACCATGGTATTTTGGGCCAAGCTATCACTGTGACATTTTAGATGTGTACTATGGTTTTATCATAGTATTTTGGACATATACAATGGTATTAACATGGTATTTTAAACATGCGCCACAGTATTATCATTTGTACAGTATAGTGGTATTACCATAGTATTTTGGATGTATACCATGGTATTACTGTGGTTTTTTGGACATATTACATGTAATTACCATGGTATTTTGGGCCATGGTATCACTGTGGCATCTTAGATGTGTACTATGGTTTTACCATAGTATTTTGGACATGCATCATGATATTATCGTGGCGTTTTGGATGTGTACCATAGTATTGCTGTGGTATTTTGGATGTATACCATGGTATTACTGTGGTTTTTTGGATATATTACATGAAATCACCATGGTATTTTGGGCCATGGTATCACTGTGGCATTTTAGATGTGTACCATGGTTTTACCATAGTATTTTGGACATGCACCATGATATTATCGTGGCGTTTTGGATGTGTACCATAGTATTGCTGTGGTATTTTGGATGTATACCATGGTATTACTGTGTTTTTTTGGACATATTACATGAAATCACCATGGTATTTTGGGCCATGGTATCACTGTGGCATTTTAGATGTGTACCATGGTTTTACCGTAGTATTTTGGACATGTACCATGATATTATCGTGGCGTTTTGGATGTTTACCATAGTATTGCTGTGGTATTTTGGTGGTTCTGCATCAGGTGACACTGACGGAGGTTCATCTCATCCCACGTTTAAAGAGGTTCTGTTGGAGAATTCTCCTGAGGACTCGACGACAGTCTCTCTTCACACAATAGCTGCTCGCCCCACTGTTTACAACACACAATTTAGTTTCCTTCCAACAATTATGAGGGAAATTGAATCTCAGGAAATGTTCATTTTCACATCCATTAGAGCGGACAATAACAGGGGAGGCCTGAAGCCCACAAAGACATCTGTCTTCAAAGGCCTGCAGAAGTATATGGAAGATTAATATCCAGCCCGGCAACACAAGCGCATGTTTACAGCGAGACCGAGTGGAGAATAGAGCGACCTCAGACGTGTTATGCTGAATATCTGCTCATCTTAGAGCCAGAATCACCACTGAGATCTCTTTCTTATCCGGGTTATATCTTCAACCAAATAATCGGGCAGATTGTTCTCCTCAGAAAAACACTGTAATGTCTCAAACTGTGATTTTTTCCCCCGAAAAACATCTAATACTTGCATGAAACATAATGTTCAGGCTTTTATGGCTCATATAGTCTGATATAGTGAGAATTTGGAGGAAAAACAGCTCAGTTTTATTCAGAGGCTCAAAATATGCAACAAAATGCATATAAATATCAATATCTGCCAGTAATATGTCTTAGTAAGATGACATTTAAATGCTTAGTTTTATGATCAACGTTTTAAAATGCAATGCAATGCAATGATGATTGAGAGATGAACAAAGAAACCTTCCTCAAAAGCCTGATGATCATATTTGATACTCGTGATTTTTCTAGTAAATGATGATGGATACTCAAGCAAACCGAAGTTGCTTCAGTCCATTTTAAATATTACTAACAATATCAAAGTTACGTTTCGGATCATAAAGACTCGTGAAGCTCGAGCTGAAGGACGTTTGTACAATTAAACTGAAAGATTTTACTCGCAGAGACAGAAGCACTGGAGGAGACTGACAGGTTTATCAGATCATGTTCATCATTTATTGTTTATTGTAGATATTCATGTTTTCATGTTTCAAATCAGATACAGTAACGTTATATGGTTGAGTCTCATGAGCAATGAAAGAGTCATCTGTGAGGAATGAAAATGTTCTTCTGAAGTGAGCAAGTCTCTTTCTTAAAATACCATTTAGCGCTTTAGCCTTGTGGAGACGCTCGGACAGATGATATATTTAGGAGAAGTTTGTGATTTGAGTAATGCACCGAGGCAAGGTGAAATCTGAGGTCCCACAATCCTTGTCTCTCACTCTCCACGGCCGCGTATTTGCTAAAAGTATTTGTTTGCAAGATAAATGGCCGTTCTCCAGGCGAAGATGACTGGCAACACAAAGATGATATTGAATTGATTTCTGAAATGTTGCAGAACTGACTGTTTGATGTATACGGGCAGACATGAATCATAAAAATTCTATTAAAAAAGCTCTTGAATGGTTGACAGCGGAATATTATTTCTGATGATTAATTTGACTCAGTTATTATGGACGGGGCTCCAGTCAGATCGCCTCCTACAGAATTGCTTTTCATTCCCTCTTGAATACTCTCTCTCTCTCTCTCTCTCTCTCTCTCTCTGTCTCTCTCTCTCTCTCTCTCTCTCTGTCTCTCTCTCTCTGTCTCTCTGTCTCTCTCTCTCTCTCTGAATGTAAAGTTGCATTCAAAGTTAGATTGACGCGGCTGACGAGAGGCATGAGTATTGATACGGACGTGTGGCCAATCGCAAACTTTAGCGCTATGAAAACATGGTCTGTGCTTCCAAAAGTTGATTGTGATGATGCCGTATTTCCAGCAACTTTCCATAAAGCCAGATCGGAAGCTGCCAACTTATACACGTCCAAAAATGTGATTCTTACATGTTTAACTGCATAATATTTATATAATTGTGTTTATGCCTCTCGACTGCTGCTCATACTCACAGAAAGGTTTTGGATTAATCAGACTTTTTTAAAATGGGGTTTATTTTATTTGGTTTTATTAATCATATTTGAAAATCATTTTTATTTTTTTTATTTGACTATTTTATAAAATAAGTTATATTTGTATTGTATTTGTTGTATTTGAACGTGAACAAAATACAACTTATGCAGAAATAAAATAAATTACAACTTATGTAAAATAAAATAAATAAAATACAAATACAACTTGAAAATATAAATAGAATAAATTCAATACAAATTTTTTTTTCATTTTTTTTTTTATTTGAATGAAAGTTTTATTTGTTTTATATACATTATAAATTGTATTTAAACATACATTTTTATTTTATTATTTTATTTAAGTTGTAATATATTCTTTTATATTATATTCTTTAATTTATATTATTTATTTTGAATTTATTGTATGTGTATTTATAAGTTGTATTTTTTTAACAAAGTTTATTTTTATTTTTAAGGTTTAGTTTTATTAGTTGTATTTCAACATGTTTTATTGTATTGATTTATTTAGTTTGAACGGAAGTTGCAATTTATTTAATTTAATTTAATTATTTTATTTTATTTTGATGTTATTCAGTCTGACAAGCGCGCGCCACTCAGCGATCCTGAGCCGATATAAAGATGTCCTGATTCTCTGTGTGTTCCCGCAGCAGAATTACTCAGGACACGGAGGGGGGAGCGGGAACGGTGGAGGGGGGGGAGACGAGGACTACGAGATCCCCCCGATAACCCCCCCGAATCACCCCGAGCCTCACCTGCTGCACCTGATGGACCCCGAGTCCAGTTACCTGTGTCACTCCATCCCTCACAACGGCCTGATCAACCCGTACTCGTACTCCGAGCTGCCGGCGCTCATGATGTCCAACATGCTCGCGCAGGACGGGCACCTGCTGTCCAGCCAGATGCCCTCGGTGAGTCCCGGTGCAATCCCACAATGCACTGCAGTGAGATCCAGGCCTACACAGACTACAGGCATCATGGGTTCGCTCCCGACGCAAAGGCTGTTACAAACTAATTACCTGGATTTATAAGATACAGCATCACATTAATCCTTTGTGGATCGGGCAATCCCATAATGCACTGCAGTGAGATCTAGATCTAAAATGGAGACTAAGACTAAGAAAATAATATTTTAATCAGTACCGAAAATTATCAATAAAAATAGGTACATTTAATTAAACTCAACATTAATTAAACGACATTTGTGTGTACACTATGCATTTTTGTTTATAAGCTTAACAATAGCATTGTTTGGAATTATTATGTCTATTTTCTAGTCAAGGACTCTCTATTAACTTTCTATAATCTATATCTAATTTTTCAAATTTACAAATTTTCAGATTTTCAAATTTACTCAAAAAAATAAATATAACTTAATATTTTATAAAAAAAAATTAATTAAATATTATTTATACTTATATAAGTTCAATTGTTATATAATTATATAATTTATAATATGATATATAATATAATTAAGAAAATTGTTAGTCTGTATCTTGTCCTAATTGTTTTGCATCAATAAAAACAGTAGAATCACCAGATGCATATGCAAATGATATGCAGATGAGGTTTTGCATAATTAAAAAGGCATCGTAAGCTCCATATTTGGTATTTCCGGGAGAAATTTTGGTGGACAGTAAAGCTTGTGCATCTTCAGTTTGCTGTGATTTATGAATCTAAACGTTTATGTAAACGCAGATTTTCGGCTGATGTGATTGGCTGCTTTAGTTGAATGGCAGGATTGTTCTGTGTGTGTGTGTGTGTGTGAGTGACAGGTCTCCTCGTGAATGAATGTCGCTGCTTTTTGACCCACAGACCACTGATCATCAGCTAACTGACCACATCAGGCCTTCGTCTCTACTAACGATTCTCTAATTGCGTTTAAGAGCGAGAGATGATGTCAGAGTCAGCACTGAGGGTTTGTGGGTAAATTCATCAGTGGCGTTTCTCTCTGTCAGTGGCTTCTTTGTTCGTCCATTACGCTCTTCTCCTCCTCCTCATATCCAGAGCTCATTACTTGCTGTGTTGTTGCTTAACACAGACTCTGAGGGCCATAAAGAAATATCAGGAGAGTCGTCAAACCTGCCATCTGTGGAAACTCCCTCATAAAGCAGAGAAATGTACAGGACAGCTCAGAAACAACTCTGGAATTCTTCTATAAGAGTGAATCTCATTCTTAAACAGTGCAAAATACAATTATAGAATTATGTTCGATTTTTTAGATTTGACAGCAGTCGTTAATGCTGTTAATCTATTAATCGCTAATAATCGCATCTAACATAAACATGTGTAATTATATGTACATAATTATATAATTTCTATAAGGGCGAATCTCATTCTTAAACAGTGCAAAATAGAATTATAGAATTTTTTTAGATTTGACAGCACTAATATATTTTTTATATATATATATATATATATATATATATATATATATACACAAACATATACTATATACAAACATATACTATGTATATTAAAACATATATTAAATAAAATAGAAATAAACTATAATATAATATATTTATGTGTGAGTATATATAATTGTATATATATTAGTGCTGTAAAATCTATGAATCGCTACTAATCGCATCTAACATAAACGTTTGTAATTATTTGTACATAATTATGTTATATATTAACAAATATATTATATATTAACAAACTTTTATGTTAGATGCGTTTAGTAGTAATTAATCGATTTGACAGCACTAATATATAAATATATATGTATGTACAATATATATATATATATATATATATATATATATATATATATATATATAATATAGTATAAAGTGAAAATATAAGTGAAAATATAAAAATAAAAGCTACTTCAAAATATGAAGAGATATTATAAGAGTATATAAATAATACTTAAATATCACAGGACAGATTTTTGTGAGATTCACTTCTAAGCTTTTAAAAAAAACAGTGTCCTCTTTTACATAACAGGGCTTTATATAAGTCTTTTTGATTTTAAAACTCAGTTGTAAAACTGGAATCCAGTGCAATAACAGCGCCGAGTTTAAATTCAACTTTTCTGGTCATTCTTCTAATGGCTCTCTACAAAAGAAGCCACTTAAAATGGACATCAGGCTCCAGCACAAAATGGATGACAGACGTTCTGCAGCCGTATGAATCTATGCATGCAATTTCTTTAGCAACCACAATGCATTAAATCAACCATTCTTTCATTTTGAGATCCCATTTCTATATTGACACCCATCGAGCGAGTGAATATAGAGTGTGCTAGTCAATAAATCTCCACTTAATGACACCAGCGTGATGGACTGCCATTTTATTCCCATTTCTTCCTCAAGCAAACTTAACCACGAAGCAATTATGCTCTGTACTATTTGTGCACTAAAATTTCTGGTTGTTTCCGGTCGAGGCGTTTATTAAGTTTTATATGCCCACGGTAACAATGATAAAACCAATCATTTTTTTTGAAAAGCTAAGCTCTGTGCGCCGTATAAACGGGAGATGTGTAATGTGCCCTATTCACTGTGATGCTGATAACATTTCATGTTTTACATTGACCTTTTATGACCTTTGCCTCCATCTGAGTTTGGTGAAATGAAATTTTAGATGGCTGATTCGGTCCTGTTTGGTAGATCGATGGCATTGAAACACTGCACTGGTTGCATTCTCAGTCTTGCCACAAGAGGCGCTATTGTAGAATTCAAATAGCTTAGCATCATCAACAACACATTCGGTTTAATCGCACAAACATTTGAAGGTAACACTGATTCTTTCTTGTTTTGTTTGACATGCTTAGTGACGGGAGGAAAAAAGATTTTCGAATCTTTGAATCAATTGAACTAATTGCCTTTGCGAATCAATTATTTGAACCAGTGATTCGGAGCACGTATCAAACTGCTAAAGTCACATGATTTCAATAAATGCAGCTTTGTTGCATCATAACCACTTCAAAAAGTTTAGAAATTTTCAAATGATTCAACTTGAATGAAATGCATAAAAACAAACCAATTGAAATGTTTTATTAAAAGTGTAATCTTTTAAATGCAATTAACCAATGGTCTAATACCATTAAATGTGAAGTGTCTGTATGTTATTTGATTAAATGCTTGGTTAATCATGCCCATAAGAGACTATTAACTTTCGTTTTATTATACACATGTGTCATTAAAGTTGTGTAAAGTTTGTTGTTGTGGTAAAAACCTTATAGAAACTGGTTCATGGGTTCACACAGATCAGTTATGATGTAACGCCGAATCACTGATTCGAATCAAATGATTCGCAAAGGTTTCAAAGCTTCACAAAAGCAGTATTTCGAGTGTTTCACTAATGAAACATGACTCAATCAATGGCCTGCGTTTGGGTGAGACTGTTTGTTTCTCCAACCAATTGACCGTTCGCAAAGACCCGCCCCCTTTAGTTACTGTTGCTATGTCCGACAAGCCACGCCTCTCTTACGCCAAAGTCTCAACTTTCAAATTTGGTCTTTTTTTTAAAAAGAAATTTAAACAATAAATAGTGTTTTGTGGCTCTTTAATGTGTCTGACAGATCGCTCAGTTAAAACTGCTCGTGAACCGATCATCTCTTCCTTCTAGTTCATTTATAGCATCAAATAAACCCGAATGAACATCAGAAGGAATGTTGTTTTAACCACGGAAAGACGTCAGTACACTCCGTTCAAGTTCAAATCCTCCAACGTTAATCTACTAACTCTCCTGACTGCTTCGTCGGACAAAAATGGCGGATTCGGCGGATGGCTGATTATGATTGGTCAGATCGCCTGTCAATCAAACTCCATGCGAAGGGTCAATTGGAATACAGTCAATGTTTTTGAAATTCTGTTGGTGGCCATTTTAAATGTTTTAAAAATGTCAGTTATGCGAACGTTCAGGAAACATTCCATTTTATCATTTTGAATGTGAACATTCTGAACTTGAACATTCTCAAACAATTAGTAACATTTAAAAAAACAAAAACATCCAACTGAAATGTTTCAGGAAAACGAATGTTTTGATAATGTTATTAAAGACCAGATATCTCTGAGCAAACATTCTATCAACGTTACTTGAAGAACGTTTGTTCGTTACTTTGAGAGAAACTTTCCAGAACGTTAGCTGGGAATAATCTTTATGCACATTTGAAAGTGCATATGTTTTGCATATGTGTTTATTGTCTCCTATAGTTTATGACTAAATTGAACAGCAAAAAAAAACCCAGAACAATGCGGTGCGCTGTTGAGTGTTTACATCCGCAAAATTCAATGCAAACAAGACCAGTTCATTTTGTTTAGGGGTGTTCGGTGTTGTTTACGGGACGGGCTTTATCGCACACAGAAGCCTTTGCTGATGAAATGAATCTCTGCCATCAGGGGATCAGTGCATATATTCCGTCTCCAGAAGAGAAGAGAAGAGAAGCCATTAGGTTTCATCTTCCGTCTTGAGTAGAGCGAGCTGGAGAGATCTTTTTTCATTAGAGAGAGAGAGAGAGAGACTGTCAGAGAAAAGAGATGGAGAGAGATGGGCTGGAGGGGCAGAAAGAGTGATAGAGGAACGGGAGGAGCAAAAAGAGGTTGAGTGACTGAACACGGCACCGGGATAAAAGGAAAACTGCTTTGAATGGAATGTCATCAGTACTAAGAGCTTTTTAAGTATAGTATATCAAACAATTTAGACGGAGCGCCGCTGCATGGACACAACTTCCATCTCCATAACCGTGTTTGCACTTCTGACGGAGAGTAAATATCTGGACCAGCTCTCTTTACTGTTAATGCATGTTAATTCATGTTAATATCAACTCCAGAAACAAACTAACCAGAGAGATGCACTGGGGAAAACATGGTTGTAGAAACTATTTTCACTTAGAAATCGCTTGAAAATGGAAAGTAACACATTGCATTAAAAAAATTGTATTTACTCCAGGAATCTTAGGTTTATTTTCACTTAACAAACTAACCAGAGAGATGCAATGGGGGGAAAAACACATTGTAGAAACAATTTTTGCTTAAAAATCGCTTGCAAACTTCACAATTGATTACGAAGAAATGGAAAGTTACATATTGCATAAAAAAAAAAAAGTATTTACTCCAGGAATCTTGGTTTTATTTTCACTTAACAAACTAACCAGAGAGATGCAATGGGGGGAAAAACTATTTTTGCTTATAGAAGTTGCTTGTAAACTTCACTATTGATTACGAAGAAATGGAAAGTTACACATTGCATTAAATAAAATTGTATTTACTTTAGTAATCTTAGTTTTATTTTCAATTTTGAAAAGTCCTTTTTTTACAGTGTGGAATATATTTTTTGTCCAGGATAAATTATATTTCTATATGAACATGATCTTTCTTGATGCACACTGCCATTTAATTTCTGCGATGTGGTAGCATTGATGTTATTAATCTAACTTTTACTGTATTACTGTACAAATATCTCGTAAGGGAATAAATGGCTTGAAGCGAGAGCCAGCTGTGCTAATGTGGATATTAAAGTTAAACATGTATGTGGATCTGATGATTTGAGCTGCTTAGCAGATGCTACATGTTTCGTTAATGAAATGTCACATTTCAATGAGATTTCAAGGGCAATCAAGTGATTTAAAAAATGTCATTATCAAGAGGATAATTTGCATGTGAAAAATGTGTCCTTCAGTACAAGTGTTTTGTTGAGCGTTTTATGTATGTTGTGTAATACAGAATAATATCGTTCTGACACGAATGGAAACTGGAATGTTTATTGGTTGATGTTAAGAGTGCGGTGAAGTCAATAAGTGGAGAAAAGAAAAGCATTAATCCGCATTAGTTATATAGTCACTTTAAGCGTAGTTTTAGGGGTCATTTACACAACACCATTTCCAACTGAAAAAAGAAAACTTTGTATGTGTTTCGGCCGTTTTGGCATTTTGGGGGCTTGAAAACACAAGCTGGGTTTCAGAAGTGCATGTTTTTTAAAAACAATACTTTATCGTCTTCATGTAAACAGCAAAAACTAGTGTGAACAGGGATCGTTTTGACAGCGTTGTCGTCTGTGCTCAACACATTTCAGTTTTTAGTACATTGTTGTCGCGTAAACTTGTTCATGACTTCACCGAAACTTTATTTTTTAACTAAATTGTTATGCTGACTTGTGATGTGAAATGTTGCGTTAGATTAGTAAAGCGTGCACAACAGTAGAGCGCGCCGCTTGCAACGTCAAAGACATGGGTTCGATCCCCAGGAAAAGCATGAATTCATTTCACGTAGATTTAATGCTTTTAAATATCATCTTACTTTCAGAACAATAAAAGTTAAGCAAAACCTTCACTAATCACCTCAGGTTATCCTTGCTAACTAGGTTTAGTATTGGTTAAAAGTACATTGGTGTTCAGGTCGATGCTCCCAACTTCAAAGTCATGGGTTCGATTCCCAGGCAATACATGAATTTTGTGTGTGTGTGTGTGTGCATATATATACATGCATATATTATATATTTACAAACTTTTATGTTAGATGCGATTTTTGTGATTAATCAATTTGACAGCACTAATAAAAACACATGCATTCTTTCAATGCAATGCAAGTCACTTTGGATAAAAGCATCTGCCAAATGCATAAATGTAAATAAATGCAAAATAGCAGCCTCGCTCTCAGACTGTGTGTGTATTTTCCCAGTGCAGTGTCGTGTAGAGCGTATAATGGGTGAATAGTAATGGTTTTACAGGCCTGTACTTAGACTGGTAGATTCATCACCGCCTGAATGAACCGGACTGTGGTCGGGACTGGAGCAGAAATAGCCTGAAGATGATGGCCTGCCCAAACTCTCAGGCTATTCCTGGCCAGTCGGCCTTCCACCAGCTTTAATCAAATGTATTTTTGTTGAATTCCACCCAAGATATGAAAATAAAATGCCCACCGAAAGGGTTTATGGCGTTTGTCAAGGTTTGTGTTTCCAGAGCATGTCAGACGAATGCGGAGAAACTGAGGCCCTTTTCCTCCAGAACGGATGGAGCGATGTGCGATTAATCAATATAAAGCAAAAGATATTTGCATCACGGCACAACTCAGGGATTACATTTGTAGCGGAAATGCTTTATGGAACTATTAATATCTTTTATTTTCTTTCCCTCCATCGCAGTTCAAAGAGCGTAATAGAATGCATTTCCTGCAAGGAATATTACACCGATGATTGATGGATCTGGAGAAAACGGGGAAAACATTGGGCTGTTCAATAGGCCCTGCGAAATCTGGCCTCGCACGAAACGAGAGAGAGAGAGAGAACGAGAGGAGAGAGAGCGAGAGAGAGAGAACGAGAGGAGAGAGAGCGAGAGAGAGAGAACGAGAGAGAGAGAGCGAGAGAGAGAACGAGAGAGAGAGAGAATGAGAGAGAGAGAGAGAGAACGAGAGAGAGAGAGAACGAGAGGAGAGAGAGAGAGAACGAGAGGAGAGAGAGAACGAGAGAGAGAGAACGAGAGAGAGAGAACGAGAGAGAGAACGAGAGAGAGAGAGAATGAGAGAGAGAGAGAACGAGAGAGAGAGAGAGAGAGAGAGAGAGAGAGAGAGAGAGAGAGAATGAGAGAACCCCCCTGGTTTTTAAACAGCTTTCTTTTCACCTTTGCGATTATTTATTTTCAAATAGTCCTTCAGGGTAATGTACCATTTTCTTATTTCACACCGCTATTTCCCATAAATGAGGGGAAGGTGCGATAAATCAAGAGGGAAACATAGACTTGCGCAAAAGCTGCGAGAGCGCTAAAGATTTATGTAACACATTCATGTTTTCCACTTCTTCTTTTTAGTGCTGCACTGTGAAAGCCTGCCTAATAAAAGCCCCTATTAATATTTCCTGTTGCCTAGCAACCGCAGGCAGCAAGTAATAGCATTCCGTGGAAAAATAGATGACCGGGCCGATAAGGAAAAATTCAATTCTTTTATTATCTCTAGGGAGAAGGTGCCTTATTTCCTTCTGCGCAATATGATATGAGAGCAGGCTTGTATATTAAGAAATGTTTTAAAGAAATAGAAGGTATTTTCCAATTTCATTATATCAGGAAAATGGAAGAAGAAAAAAGGAGAAGATCTGCTTTTTTTTCTCTCCCTTCTCTCTAATAAAGTCCATTAGGCTTTGGATAGTGCTAATCAAGGCGTCATTTACAGATTTAATTTAATTCTTTTGAATTTTCAATCACGTTCCCCTGGAAATATGAGACTTTAGGTTGTGCCTAAAGTCTATATATGTATGTATGCATATATATGTATATATATATATATATATATATATATATATATATATATATATATATATATATATATATATATATAGTGTACATGTGTATGTATGTATGTGTGTTATATATATATATATATATATATATATATATATATATATATATATATATATATATATATATATATATATATATATATATATATATATATAAACATACATACACACATACATACATATATAGTGTGTATGTTTATGTATGTATATGTGTGTGTGTGTATGTATGTATATATATGTGTTTTATATATATATATATATATATATATATATATATATATATATATATATATATATATATAGTGTACATGTGTATATATAGTGTACATGTGTATATATATATATATATATATATATATATATATATATATATATATATATAGTGTACATGTGTATATATAGTGTACATGTGTATATAAACACACATACATACATATACATACATACACACACACTATATATATGCATACATACATAAATACATATATATACACATACACACACACACACATATATATATATATACACACACACACACACACACATATATATGTATACACACACACACACACACACACACACACACACACACACACACACACACACACACACACACACACACACACACACACACATACATGCATATTATACATATCTGGTAAATTGTAAATTATCTATATTACATTATAGGTTTAATATCTTGTTGTGCAGAGCATTTATTATATATGATATATGCATGATATATTTTATACAAAATGTCTCCAGAAGTGTGCACATAATGCTGATGCTATTTCTAATGTCAGATATGAGATCAGTGAAAGGCTTCAGTTTTACGGCACAGTCGTTGTCCTTGTTCTGTTCTTGTTTAGTCATTGTCGTCTTGTTGTTTACTGGAAAAAGAGCAGCACTATTGGGAAGGACATTAGTCGTTGCTTGGAAACTAAGTGATTTGATTTGAAGTCAGCATAACTATAGTATACCCATAATGTCCTTATCGGAGCGCGAGGGAAACAGGAGACGCCGGAGAGGAGGAACACGGAGGTGTGTGTCGGATATAACAGGAGCCCCGGCTGATAAAGGCCTGTTTTATGTATCTCGTTTTGTCACTGGCTTCTTTCATACCTTATCAAAGCATGAAATCACGTTCATATTCCTGCGTATGTATCTGGACACACATCAGCTGACTGAGGAGAACGTGCTGCTCTTCATAGTGTCCTCTGTTATGTTTTATTTGTGTCTCAGATGTTTCTCATAAAATAAAGGGGATATAAAAAGAGACCCAAACAAGAAATATAGTATAAGAAGTATAGATCTAAAACATATAATGTGGATATACTGTAGAACAGGGTTATTAAACTCAAACTAAAACCATACAAAAAACATTTTAGTGGCTGGAATTAAAATAAATGTTAACCTATTTTATTTCAGCTTATTTTATAGCACATCTTTTACATGGCGTTTATTATATAATATATAAATGTGTGACATTTTATATATATTTTTTTCAAAAGTATGTATGATCCTGATGCCGTTTTCAGGTTTATTTTATTATTGTTTAGGGAACAAAACCAAAACATTATATATATAGTATATATAAATATATATTTAGTAAGTATATATATATATAAATATATATTTAGTAAGTATATATTTTTCAAAAGGATGCCGTTTTATGTCATTGTCAGGATTATTGTTTTATTCTTGTTCTCGAACAAAACTAAAACCATAAAAAAAAAAAAAAATTCTTACTGGAAATAAAACTTAACTGAAATATTAATAAACTTAAACATGTTTTATTTCACCTAGTTGCCATTTATCATTTAGTTTAACTTGTACTTGTAATAAATTAAACTGAAATATAAATTAATAAAACATTTGTATATATATATATATATATATATATATATATATATATATATATATATATATATATATATATATTTCAAACATATATTAAAATATATATTAAAATATATAATAAAATAATAATAATTACAAAAACACAATAAAATGACTAATTCTTTAATTAACATTACAATGAAAAAATAAAAAACAAAAAGCTCATAACAACTATAAATGATAGTAAAACAACACTAATATGAGGCTCAGATCATTTTTGATTCCAGGCGAATCTGAGCACAGTTTGAGATGTGAAACTCTAGTGGAGACTCATCTCAGTTCAGTCTCTCTGCTGTCAGAAACACTTATTAAAGATATTAAAGCGCTGTAATGATCAGCTTCAGTGGCATCTGTCCGTTTAGTTGAAGTCAGCTGACGTCTCAGAGTCTCCAGCACAGATTCATAAAACATAAAGAACTGTGAAGATGATCTGAGCTAGCAGGGCTTGGAGCCGCTCCGCTGTCACACACACGTGCCGAGCATGTGTGAAGAGTTAACACACTTACTAATCATCCTTAAATGAACCTAATTGTTGCTGTGACACCCCGCTGAGAGTGTGTGTGTGTGTGTGTGTGTGTGTGTGTGTGTGTGTGTGTGTGTGTGCATGGCTTCTGCCTCCAGGCTTCTTTTCTCATTAGATGTAGTAGAAATGTTCTGTCTTTCTGCCTGTTCCATGTGTTGATACGGCCGTCTCTCTTCTTCCAAAAGCCATTTCAGAGCTGTCATGTCAAACTCAGACTTCAGCCCAAACAAGATGAGGTCGGGAAATATATACGCTCCGTTCCAAAACCTAGTGCGCTGCCTTGCTGTCTAAATAGGCAGCTGCCTGCTAAGGGCTCATTCGCATAGTGCTTTATAATTGCTGTCTCAGGCCTTCGCATCAGCTCTTGCTGCTCATGTTCAGAATGGAATACTAGCGCACTGCATACTACACAGTGCACACTGCATACTGCAAACTACACACTGCATACTACACAGTGCACACTGCATACTACACAGTGCATACTGCAAACTACACACTGCATACTACACAGTGCATACTACACAGTGTACACTGCATGCTGCATGCTGCATTTTTAAAACACTAGGCATTATTCCATGATGAACATTTCAAACGGTATGATGCACAGTTGTCATGTGACCTCCAGTTATTAACTTGAACATTTAAAAGTATTTTATATTTTAATCATTTTAATTATTTTACATTTAGCATTCAAATTATTGTTCTTTTACAATTTATTAAATTTAAATATTTAATTTACACATTTTATTAAAAAAAATTATTGAAGTTAAATTATTATTTTCTATATTAATTTACATTTTAACTAAAATATTTTTCTAAAAAATACTGTTTGTTTTGCATTAGCTTTTTATTTTTATATTTTCAGTTTTCATTTTAGTAAGTGCTTTTGCCATTGTTATCATTATTTCTTTACATCATTTTTTTTTAAACGTTTTAGTCATTTTAGTAGTTCAACTTATTTCAGTTAGTTTTTTAAGCGTTTTAAGTTTAGCTCATTTATTTCAGATATAATTCAATTTCAAAAAATAATTTGAATGATCTTAATTTTAGTTAACACTAACAACACCGCATAATACACACACACACACACACATATTAGAGATAGTTAGTATTAAACTACACTGAAAAAAAATTATTCAATTTTAACTTAATGCATTTGTTTAAATGTAGCTAAAATCAATTGTGTGCAACCACTTACCATAACATTTTTTTGATTAAATTCAACGAATCATTTTTTTCAGTGTATTATGAACTACTATTAGTATTAAACTATTGAAAGAATCCAATACTGAATGAAATACAAACATGTGTACGATCAAGAGTTTTCTCGTGTTCTGTGCAGTGCATTCTGGGATTGGTCTCTCATTAGATTTTGTCCAGAAGAATCTCTCAGTATTGCTGTTGTAGATCAGACGTCATGTGATCGGTCTTTACACACTGTCTGACTGTCTTCACATCTCTTCATTGTACAATAAGCCTGGTATGGTTTATCAGCTGTGATTACAGTGAGACGAAGCCTGTGTTGTGTCCCGCTGAGACAGTAAACCACTGACCGTCCTTTATAGTGTTAGCCTCATTACACACACACACACACACATAACCGTTGTGAACATGCAACTAAGCGTCTTTGTTTGTCTTGTTTGTTTGTTTTTCCTCCCATCTTGGTCACATTTTAAAGACGTACTGAGCGAAACCGCATTACATTTAATTAAAATAAAAGCATGAAAGTGAATTTGTTGTTGTTTCAGATGAACACGTGTGCATGCGTGGCGCAGTCGTGACGGTAATGAACACGTAGAAAGACCCTGCTAGTCTTTTAGAGGCGAAACGCTTCTCGTCGCCCCTCAGATTTACATCCCAGCTAATTGAATTGGAATATGATGCAATAAAACTGTCCCAGCCATGAAATAAAGGCCCAATCAAATTATTTCAGTTGTTGCCTCCAGTCTCCTCCTCCTCCTAACATAAAGACCTTGCGAAAACTGAATTGGATTTCTGTGGTTTTCAGTTCATTCAGAGATGCGGGATGTTTGTACTGGAAACTCTCGGACTTCAGATTATTTCAGTTCTATCAGCGTATGTGATTGATTGTCAACCGTTAAAACAAGCATCGTTTGCATTTATTCACTAGGAGAACAATTATAAGGATGTTTTACACACACGTCTCGCTAAACAGGTTTTATTTTCATAGGAATTTTGACTTATTGATGGATGTGCTTAACAGTGAGTGTTTATCATCTCTGAGGTTGCCAGAATGTTTGCATAAAATCATATCAGCTTCATGCAAAATGTTAGTTTTCATGTAATTCTGAAATAGACAATTCTATTTCAATGAAATGCTGATCTTAAGAATCCTGAAGAAAAAAATGTATCACAGTGTTTCTTGATCATCAAATCATCATATCAGAATGATTTCTGAAGGATCATGTGACACTGAAGACTGGAGTAATGATGCTGAAAATTCAGCTTTGATCGCATGAATAAATTACATTTCACAATATATTCATATAGAAAACAGCTATTTTGAATTGTAATAATATTTCACAATTTTTACTGTATTTTTGATCACATAAATCCAGCCTTGGTGAGCATAAAAGACAAAAACAAAATGAAAACCCAAACTTTTGAAATATTTTTATGAGTTCTTCAAAAAAAAAAAAAGGCATTGGTGTTGGGTCACACAGAGATTGCAAGTGAATTTCACAAATAAAAACATGAAATCGGAAAATATTTTAGGTTTCGACCAATAAAAGCAGTCAATAGTAGGCTATAGAGCACAGAGCTGTAATGCATTGTGAGAGCAGGTTGTGTGAGATCTCTGAGGTAAAGCTGATAACAGCTGATGAATGAGGCATGGAAAGCCCGTGCTGATCTGTGATCTGTGTGTGAGTGTGTGTTGTGAATGGAGCCGCTCTGTGATGTGGTGCGTTGAGGTTTTACTTCAGCTCGGAGTTCAAAGACCAGCGCTTTGTAACCGTCTTTCATTTCCACGGGCTCTCAGAGATGAAACTCGCACGTCTTCGGGGAGGACAGGTTGCGTTTGCTTACAGATTTAACCAGCGCTTGATTTATAAATTGGCCGCCTTATTAGCACCCGGAGCGTTGTTGTAAATGACCCCCACGGGCATCGGGCGAGAGACTCAGAGAACGAGATGTGCTGGGTTTCATGTTCTGCCCTCGAGGCGAACGAGGAGTCGCGGTGAGGGCAGATCTCGATGAGATTCCCCCCCGCCCGCGTGTTTACGGCTCCAGCACGAGAGATCCGTCTCCGACGCTCGGCTAATTAAAGCTGCCATGGCCGCGAGCCTGCCGGGATAATGTTCTATTATTATAGTCATTTGTTTCAATTAACCGCTCTGTGATTTTACAATAGCAACTGTGAACCTGCGTGGAGTGAGCCATCACTCCCAACAAGATGTCTTCAATCAGAGGCAGTGGGCGAGAGAGATCGCTTACCCATCATGCCTTGTGCGTCGGGACTCGTTTTACACTGGGCATCAGAATCACTTACAATACTGAACAAAACTGTACTGAATACAACACAGAATCACTTACAATACGGTTCTGCGGTGAAATGCAATGCATTCAAAAAAATGCATTGGTGTTGGTCACATGGAGATTGCTAGTGAATTTCACAAATAAAACATGAAATTTTAAAATATGTTAAGTTTGACTGGACGCATGATCTTTGGCATTAACAATATATATATATAACAACAATACGGTCCCACGGTGAAATGCAATGCATTAACAAAAATTGGTGTAGAAACCCTTTTCACACAGAGATTGCTAGTGAATTGCACAAATAAAAAGTGAAATTTGAAAATATTTTAAGTTTTATCTTTGCCGTTTACAACTAAGTGTCTATTTTGGTTAGTTGCATTTTGCACTTTTTCTCTCTAGCTGTCAGACTCGTTTTACACTGGGCACCAGAATCACTTATAATACGGTCCCACGGTGAAATGCATAAAAAAAAAAAAATGTAGAAACCATTATGCCTCAGAGATTGCTAGTGTATTTCACAAATAAAACATGAAATTTTAAAATATGTTAAGTTTGACTGGACGCATGATCTTTGGCATTAACAACTATATATAACAACAATACGGTCCCATGGTGAAATGCAATGCATTAACAAAAATTGGTGTAGAAACCCTTTTCACACAGAGATTGCTAGTGAATTGCACAAATAAAAACGTGAAATTCGAAAATATTTTAAGTTTTATCTTTGCCGTTAACAACTAAGTGTCTATTTTGGTTAGTTGCATTTTGCACTTTTTCTCTCTAGCTGTCAGAACAGACCTGTGACCCATTTTAGGGTTGTGACCCACTAGTTGAGCAGAAATGGCCTAGATTCACCCTCATTGGCTGTGTTCAGAATGCACTATTGCAATATTTACTATTTTTGCATAATCTAATAAAGTCGGAAACATCACTGCAGGAATTACTTGGGATTTATTTGTTGCATTAGGAATGGAGGGGTCAAGTTGAGCACATTGCATTGTGGGATACAGTATACAGTGTGCTCTTGTGGCGTACTGCAAATTAAGTAGGCCATCCGCATGCAAACTGCAGAAGTGTCTATTCTGAACACAGAAACTTAATATAAATGAATTATCATGTGGCCTGAACAATTGTCACATGAAGCAACACATATACAGTATGATTATTCTGGTGTAGTTATTTATGTCAGGTGGTTATGCATGATAATTCATGTAAAAAATACTGTACAACTTTCTGGATCCTATTACATTTTCGGACACATGACGCATCCAGATGATCTACTGTATTCAATGGCAGAAGAGTATGCATACTTATGAATATCATTTGTCGATATATGCCCTCAGATTCATTTCAAGCATCTCTTCAGCCTGGGTTGAGGTCGGATTCGCAGACAATAGCGTTCAGATATCACACACGCTCGATGCGAAGCTCATTATTGGATGGCGGTTGTTATTTGGCTGTGATGAACAGCGAGTTCAAAGAACTCAAGACACAACAGAGGAACAGGAAATGAAGTTTCTCCGCTGAATGAACAGAACGTTCTGTGAATTGGCGGTCAGGGTGTGGAACGAGTCTTAAATGCTTTCCTTTGCAAAAAAACTTTTTCTTAATCAGTTTTTTTTTTCAGTGTTGTTTTCCAGTGACATTAAATATTAAGTGTTGCTGTCAGAGAAATTGAAAAAAAAAATTGTGGTTTAAAACAAGAAAATTATTCGGTAAAGTGAGAAAAACTTAAGCCTGACATGAAATAATAATAGTGAGAAAAATC
This sequence comes from Vimba vimba, assembly GCA_022828995.1. Lineage (NCBI taxonomy): Eukaryota > Metazoa > Chordata > Actinopteri > Cypriniformes > Leuciscidae > Vimba > Vimba vimba. The sequence continues at coordinate 37,976,778 of CM040828.1, read as the reverse complement.
TATATATATTTTTTTTAAATGGAATCTTTTATTGAACCTTAAGACAAAAAAAGCATATTTGTTTGTATCATATTTTATGCACCAGGCTTTTATGGCTCATATAGTCTGATATAGTGAGAATATGGAGGAAAAAAACAGCTCAATTATATTCAGAGCAAAAATATTCAATTTATACATATGGACAAAAAGTAAGATCAATAATGTAAATACATGAGATTTTTATAACAGTATAGCAGATACTTACATAAAATGCACTCAATAATATGTCTTGGTAAGATGATATTTAAATGCTTAGTTTATGATCAAAGCTCTGTAGTTTTAAAACAATGCAATACAATGATGATTGAGAGATGAACAAATAAACCTTCCTCAAAAGCCTGATGATCATATTTGATACTCATGATTTTTCCTCCCCCAAAAATGATGATTGATAATCAAGAAAACCAAAGTTGTTTCAGTCCAGTTATTCTTACATTAACTTGATAAAAAATAAGTGCAGATTTCAGATCATAAAGACACGTGAAGCACGAGCTGAAGTGCAATTAAACTGAAAGACTTTAAACAGTCTAAACTGTCGACATGTTCTTGATCATGTTGATCATTTAGAGGCCTTAGAAATTCATACGCAATGCACTATAAATCATTCGTGTCTATGAATATGATATCTCAGTCTGAGCCGTAACCAGACACCATCCCCCCCCCCCCCCCATCAAGGTTTATACTATTTAGCAATTAGCATACAGTACCTATGGCAACCACTAACCTTTGTGAGTCTGTTTCATGATGTTTGTACAGCCATCCAGCCAGCTTTATATAGCCTGAACACATGACTATTAGAGAGAGCAGAGCGGTTTTCTCTTTCACTCTCCCTTATTGATCAATCTCTCTCTCTCTCTCTCTCTCTCTCTCTCTCTCTCTCTCTCTCTCTCAAAACGCTGTCTCTCTGCAAACAGACAGCATTGCAAACAAATATTCAATATGTCATCTAAATGTGCAGTAAGCAGCCAGCAGACAATATATTGTTTGTTTAACAATTCACGCCGACTGCTTTGTCTAAATTGACAGTAAAGAGAGAAGTCGTTTGCTGAAGGTGCACGTCTTTATTCTTTTGATTATAACCGTGACTCCAAATAAATTGAAAGCAAATGTGGTTTGGAATAACAGGGCCGGCCACGCTCTCACAAAACACTCGCTCGTTTGCCGATTTCGTTCGCTTAGAATTGCTTATTTTAATGTGAAATGTGAGAGCAATGGCTGTAGAAAATAATAAAAGTCTAATGTTAAAATAAGAGATGAAACGGTACAGTAGACTCTGTTTAAAGGACAGTAAATATTGATGAAAATATCTCTTTCCATGCATGTTTTTTTAATATATCCTTTTCTACAGATCTGAGTTTGATCTATGTGTATTTGTTGTTGTAATAAAGCTGTTATTTAACATTAGTTAATGCATGTGCTATAGTATCTTTGTTGACGTTAGTTAGTGTAATAAAAGCACAACTGTTGACTATCAAACACTGATAGTTCATGTTAGCTCAGGTCCATTAAATGATCTTTACAGATACTAGTCAATGTATTAGTTGACATTAATTAACACTAACTAAGATTAATAAATGTTTTAAGCGCTGTTCACACCAAGAACGATAACTTTAACTACGACGATATAGATCCACACCACAAAAACGGCAGAGAAACGATATAGTCGAAATCACTTTCAGAAAGATTTTTCCAGCTGATGAATAATTAAAACTCTGACAGCCAATCAGAATCAATCCTGCTTTTAAGAGTTCGAGCATTTAAAGCGACAGACGACAAAACTGCAGCGCTTCGTATAAACAGTTTTATTTTATTGTTTTAAAGTTTTATTTTAAAGGTAATACTTTTACTAAGGTAATTCATTATTTCTATGTTACAATAATTCAAAATATTACAGAAGTACTGGGATAAAGGGTTATAGTTCGGATGTAAATACTGATGTCTACGGTAGTGATTAAAATAGAGTAAATCACCTTTTGAAAGTAACATGGTGTTTCAAATAAACCATTGTATCATTAAATCGTTGCACCAGTAGGTGGCGACAAGTCACTGTTAAAATGCATTCATTATTGAATCATTCATTCAAGAGATTCATTAAAAAAACGCTGATTCATCCAGTAATGAAACAAGTGAAGCATTTATGAGTGAGTCATTGAATCAATCATTCAAGAAAATCGTTCAAAAAACGCTGATTCATCCAGTAATGAAACAAGTGAAGCATTTATGAGTGAGTCATTGAATTATTCAATCAAGAGATTCGTTCAAAAAATGCTGATTCATCCAGTAATGAAACAAGTGAAGTATTTATGAGTGAGTCATTGAATCAATCATTCAAGAGATTCATTCAAAAAACGCTGATTCATCCAGTAATGAAACAAGTGAAGTATTTATGAGTGAGTCATTGAATCAATCATTCAAGAGATTTGTTAAAAAAAAATGCTGATTCATCCAGTAATGAAACAAGTGAAGTATTTATGAGTGAGTCATTGAATCAATCATTCAAGAGATTCATTCAAAAAACGCTGATTCATCCAGTAATGAAACAAGTGAAGTATTTATGAGTGAGTCATTGAATCATTCATTCAAGAGATTCGTTCAAAAACGCTGATTCATCCAGTAATGAAACAAGTGAAGTATTTATGAGTGAGTCATTGAATCATTCATTCAAGAGATTCATTCAAAAACGCTGATTCATCCAGTAATGAAACAAGTGAAGTATTTATGAGTGAGTCATTGAATCATTCATTCAAGAGATTCATTCAAAAACGCTGATTCATCCAGTAATGAAAAAGTGAATTACTTATGAGCGAGTCATTGAATCAATCACTCAATCCTATTTTTACTCAGAGTAATTAAACATTTTAAATAGACTGCAGCAATTTTGTCAGAACCTCTAGTAAATTACATGTTAATGTGTTTAGTTGTCGGTTCAGAATTGTGGGAGGACGTTTGAAGCAAAATAAATAAATAAAAATAGCAATTTATACAGAATAGTGCAGCTCTAATCTATGCAAATGGTTATTTTGTTGAGCTTTCCTGAGAATTTCATCGGGTTGTGTATTTGGCAGGTCCCTAAACAGAAAGAGGGATAAAACACAGTTAATCGTGTGCATTTTTCTCATTGTATTATTATTTTTTTTCTCAGCGAGAAATGGGCCAGTAATTCGAGTCAACACTATTGAAATGATATTCAGAATTTCAAACGGGACGAGGGCGCTGCAATGATGCTTTGGAAACAAATACCATAAATTATTCAGCGAGCGAGAGAGAGAGAATAGACTATGATAGATTGGTGGTTTTCGCGGCTGACTGCGGAGTCGTCCCGGTACCTTTTGTCCCAACAAAGGTTCCAATCACAGAATTGGGCCGTAATATGAAAATTCGCTCAGTGAGCCCATTAGCCTCTCTCTCTCTCTTTCTCTCTCTCTCTCTCTCTCTCTCTCTCTCTCTCTCTCTCTCTCTCTCTCTCTCTCTCTCTCTCTCTCTCTCTCTCTCTCTCTCTCTCTCTCTCTCTCTCTCTCTCTCTCTCTCTCTCTCTCTCACAGTGAGCCCATTGCACTCTCTCTCTCTCATTCTCTCTCTCTTTCTCTTTCTCTCTCTCTCTCTGTGTTGTGCGCCCAGATTAAAGAAGAGGCTGATGCTCTTGGCCGGCAGCGGTTGCTATGGAAATGGGGTTGCCGTCGCTATGATAGGCCATTCATGTTTGATTAATTGGTTTTTCAATGCTTCTTGGTTTGTGAAAGCCCTTAAAGAGCAACTCCACGGAAAATGGAAAATTAATGGATTCTCTCTCTCTCTCTCTCTCTCTCTCTCTCTCGCCAACATTAAAGCTATTTCGCTGCATTTGAAAATTGAACTAATGGTGTTGCTGAAATTTGATTTGAGGTTGGAGGTTGTGTTTGGGCCGCTTTTGGAGGGGCTGTTGAGTATTCGAGATCTGAAACGTCTAAATGAGGAAAGCCTTTGTTTCAGGTCTGCTTTTGTACCGACACTTTAGTAGGATGTCCTGTATATTTCCAGGCTAATTCAAGCTGCTCGCACCCCCTGCGTTTGTGGACTTCATGCATTTTTCTTGCTCTTTCATTTTAAATTTCATCTATTAGCAAGTCTTGAGAGGTTAATTAGCACTATTACAAGCCCTCGCTAAGATCACAGCCGTTACGGTAATGTTTACTCTGCCCAGACCTCTCTGACTTCATGAATCACTTTAAAAGCACACAGTTGATGTTTAATTCAGCTCAACTCGTGAATGTTGCATGGAGCTAATAAATGCAAGTTCATCAACTTTCTCTATTTCTCTTTCTTTTTGATTCGTGGCTGGCTAAGTATTCCCATTTATGTGTAAATGAATACATCCGTTCGCCGTCCTGCCGTCGACATCCGCTCACATCTCCTGATGAGATGCTTTTTGAAGAGCAGCCACGGAAATGAAACATGGTGAAATATTAAAATACAAGAGTTACAGATGCTCAGTTTGAGAGGATTCTGTGATTTGGGGGAAATTAGAACCGTTGCGTTTTTTAGCAAATTAACTAACTAACTTAATTTAGCAATGCCTGGTTTGAAAAAGAGGATTTGTATCTTTTTTTTTGCATGGTATAAATGTTTTAATGTATGTAAAATAAAGAGTTGCATCATTTGCACAGTATTTCAGCATCTTATAAACCACAATCAGGTTTAACCAGGTGCAAAATGCACTTAAATGCATTAAAATCTTAATGTACAGTTGTAAGATGGAGAATTGCACCATGCAAATTGCATTTCGACCATAATTCGCTCCTCTGTATATACAGTCGTTGTATATGCATTACTGTGTATGTGGTTATTTACTCAATTGTTTGTGCATGTATGATTTATGTCTTATGTGGTGAATTCTTACTGTTGTTTTTAAGTGTCAAGTCATTAATGTGGTTGCTTTGGGATTCTTCCGGGTTGAGCGCCAATGGCGTTGTGGCTTTCTGAAGTAGCTTTGAAATTCATGCTGAGAGAAGTGCGGTTGATGACTTACAGTAAATGATGCTTATCTATCTAGATCACTCTCTAATCTGTTTATGATATAAGTCAGGCTGAAACTATGAAAGGACACTTTCAAAACCCCAGGGTTCAGTTGCATTGCAATTTTGCATAGCGTCGTATATCTACGGCCTCCTTAAATTAGGTTAATGCATTGATAAGAGCTTTGTTTTGTAGACATCATAGAATTAACTTTCCTTAACCTTAACTAGACACCAATAATCAGACGTCTGCTTCAAAGGGTGAGGGAAGAAGCGAATATCTTTTTAAAGGGTCTCTGTAGAAGAGAAAAGACTAAAGGCGAACCGGCCTCAATTGGTTATTTCTTTTCAAAATTACTCGTAGTAAAGTCTGGTCTTCTTCTCTCACCCTAGATGCCGGCGTTTGCGGGGCAAGCGGGCAGTTATTACCCCCGTGCCCACCACAGCCCCATGCTAAACAGATCTGCCCGGATACTGCCCCACCCCATGAGCGCCCTGTCCCAGCTCAGCTCTCAGATTGGCCAAGGCTCCTTTACTCACGGTTCCCCGTCATCGCCAGGAAGTCAGTCAGCCACGCCCTCCCCCTCAAGCTCCGCCCAGGAAGAGGAAGCGAAGTACCACTCAAAGGTACATCAACGTTCCCTCCAAAGATCTGGCGTTTCACAGAGCGATCGGCATGAAGTTGCACGTTATTTAACAGTAGAATGCAGCGCCGAATGCATTTTCTCCTTAGAAAGACTTTACAATAACATTTCTTGGTAACACTTTATTTTACAGTGTCCTTGTTACGTATGTTCCATGTACTTACCATAGTAGTAACAGTAAATTATGCATAATTACATGCAATTAACCCTCAACCAAATCATAAGCCTATCCTACATGTAGTTGCTTAATATTATTCAGTACTTAAATAAATAATTACACTGTAACAATGACACCTTAAAATAAAGTGTAACCCATTTCTTAATGCATTATGTATCATAAACATGTTCTTCTTAGTTAACTTATGCTTGCTTAAAATAAGCAATATTAATTTATACACCTTGAAATGTTAAAAATATATGCAGGAATTGCTATTAACTGAGATTAATGCATGCTGTAAAATTATAGTTAGTTCATTGCATTAGCTTATTGTAAAGCATTAGTGATGACCATCGATTTGTAGTCAATGATTTTAAGATTTACTCTAGATTTTAAAAGTTTAAAGTTTTAAATTAATACTTTTATTCTGCATAAACACATTCAGTTGCTCAAAAGTGACAGTAAACGCATAAATGTGAATAAATGCTGTTCTTTTGAACTTTCTATTCATCAAAGAATCCTGAAAAATAAAATAAATCAGGGTTTCCACAAAAAATGTTCAACATTGATAATAATCAGAAATGTTTGTTGAGCATCAAACAAGGATCATGTGACACTGAAGACTGGAGTAATGATGCTGGACATACACAGGATATAAATTACACTTTACTGTATATTCACATAGAAAACAGCCGTTTTAATTCTAATAATATTTCACAATTTTTACTGTATTTTTGATCAAATAAATGCAGCCATGTTGAGCAGAAGAGACTTCTTTCAAAAACATGAAAAAATCTTGCAGACCCACAAAGTGTTGCACGGCCAAAAAAAATATTATTATAATTATTAAATTTTTTTGGCTACAGAATCATAAATCATCAGTGAATGACCTCAGAGCTCATGGCAGGTCTGAAAGGTTTATATATTATGGAAAATAATGAATGTGATTCTGACTTCCGGAGCCATCTGTTGCGCGTTATAAAGGAGCATAAATGGCAGACGAGAGCTTTGAGAATAATTTCCTCTCTTTATTTAAAAGCAACTTCAGTGTGAATGTTTTCCGTGTGTCTCAATAGTGTTTACAAATCTCTGCATTTTAACTTCACATCTTGACGTCTTTTGTTCACTGTGATTTGCTGGCAAAAACATGTTTCTCTCTCTCTCTCTCTCTCTCTCTCTCTCTCTCTCTCTCTCTCTCTCTCTCTCTCTCTCTCTCTCTCTCTCTCTCTCTCTCTCACTCTCTCTCTCACTCTCTCTCTCTCTCTCTCTCTCTCTCACTCTCTCTCACACTCACTCACTATCCTTCTTTTCATTTTCATTGTCCCAGAAAACCAATTACTCCTGCTTGTCCGTCATCCTCTCCTTTTATTGGAAGTGTCAGTTTGAATTTAATTTGAATGTTGCATGTAATGCGCAGGCAGCTCGAAATCCCTCATTATCGCAACGCTGCATGCTTAATTGGATTGGAGAATACAAAGAGTGAATTAACTTACATGATGTTTAAATTGCATTGTTCTTCAGCGAGCTTATGGAAGAGTCCGGCCTAATGCAGCACAAAGCCCGGTGCAATCATACCTGGTCCGAGTAGATCTAAAGCCACTCTGTTGCCAGTCAAAATAAGTCAGAAGTCTTTCAGTCGGCCGGTATTGTTGGTTCAATCCTGGTGGATTTTAATAATAATGCCGTCTGGACAAAGGCAACAATTAGCACATTTCATTCCCAGTGGTATTTCGTCTTGCGCTCCTCGACACATACAAACACACGCTAATGCATTTAAACTCTGTGACACTGACACAAACACATTCATCCTGCGTTTAATTTTCCTCTGGAATGTGCCGTTGCGCTTATGGAGGACATGTGCGATTGTTTACGCTTAATCAAATTAAATGTATATAAATCTGAAGCATTTAGAGGCCAGATTCCAATCTTTTCCCAGAATGCATTACCTGTGTGTGTAATTGACATATGCTGTGTATATCCATGCACGTGTGAATGTGTGTGTTTTTGCACATTAATTGAATCCAGGAGTGTTTAGTTTGGCAATATGCAGCTGTGCACATACGAGTCACGCGTGTGGACATGCACATGCATACACATATGAGACACGTTTGAATGTGGAGTATGCGAAAACACGTACAATCATGCACATACTACTAGTGTAAAAAAAACTCTTTATCGTGTTACTCTCACGCACGCAAACTCGCTTTCACATCAAACTCAAAGCAGAACACTGAGAGCGCACACTGCATTTGATAAAGTAGCGTTGACAAACTTCATAAACATTTCTGAGGTTTGTTATCGCCACAGTATTCATGTAAAGTATGAGGAGCGAGTGCACTGAACTACTGTACATACTCAACATATTCACTATCCAAAGAAACGTTGGACTGACAACATGTTTGGACTTGATTCAAATCAAAACCTCACTCTGCGTTTTCGACAGTTCGGAGAGAGACATATGCTCTTGCCAAATCACATATGAATATTTTTGGTATGAAATTTTATTCATATTGATTCATATTGAAAACATGGTTTTGGACATGAAATTGTTTATTTTCTGTGCTGATGTAGTTCCTGTTGGAAGTTGAGTCTTATTTTGCAGAACAATTTATTGAACTAAAATTTAAGTTCAATTAATTATTGTAAGTTAACTTTAAATAACATAAAATATTAATATTAATATATATATATATATTAATATATTATTAAATAATAATATAGTAGTATATATATAATAATAATAATAATAATAATGTATAAGAATAGTCTTTAATATTTACTTTTTGAATATTTTCTTTTCTTCATAATTTCAAAAAAACTACATAAAACTTTTAATAATATAATAAAAAAAGAAAATTATATATATATATATAATATATATATATATTTTTTTTAAGACTACTTCTATAGTATTATACAGTTCTAGTCTTTAGTGATTACTTTTTAATATTTTCATTCACTTTTTCCATTTTATTTTTCAAATATATATATAACTTTGAATAATTTAATAATAATATATTTAAATATAATATTATATATTAACATAATGATATATATTAATTAAGTAATATATTAATATATTAGTTTATGTAATAATAGAATTAATATAATAATATATTAGAATAGTCTTTAATATTTACTTTTTCATAATTTCAAAACACTATATACATTAACTTATACTTAATTATATATATAAGATTGCATAATAAAACTTAATTATATAATTTGAATATATATTATATGTATGTATACTTCAATATTAATATAAAAGTCTAGTCTTTAGTATTTACTTTTTAATTTTTCATGTTTTGTTTTTTTCACATTAAAACAAAAATCAATTGTTTCTGAGTTATCACGTGCTAGTTTATGATTTCATTTGATCTTGAAGACTCGTTCTGACTCTGTCTAATGGCACTAATGTTGTTTTGCGTGATCATCATCATGTAAATCACATGTAAAGTCAGTCGTGAATGGAGATTTTACCGCGGTCTGCTTTAATGGAGCATCAGCCAGTGATTCACGCTACATTTCCTCTCTCTTCAAATTAGTTTCTCTTTTTTGGTACATTGAAAACGCTGATGAGAGAGAATGATGTTATCTAACCATCAAGTTCTGCCCTAGAAACCTCGTTCACTCGTTTGCTTTAACTCTTCTGTGTTTTCGCTCCTGTTAAAGACAAAGATGTATTGTTCATCATTCTTTATTTCTATCTCTCTCTCTCTGTCCGTATCCTCATTTCTACTCATTTGAATAATGGAATTGTGTTTCTATTTTAAATGCACAGTGGTTTTAGATGAAGAAACGCATATTAGTGTGCATCAGACATGAGATGATGCAGCACTGATTCAAATGGGATATTAACAACGTCTGCTGGACTCTCTGCATTAAGAAATCAATTTCAGCCGCAATGTTTGAGCGCGCAGAAGAGAGTCCATGAACTGTCAGAGTAGATTACAGCGCCGGCGCTTGACTGAAAGCATTCTGGAATCCAGTGCATCCCATTTTTATTTCATGATGTTTGCAGATAAAAGACAACCCGCATTTGCGTCGCCAAACATGCATGTGACTGGAACAGCAGTGCATGCTGGGAGATGTAGATGCACTTGAAGAACTCTTAGATATCAACAAACTACACATGCATTCAATATTTCATTTTCATTCTTTGCTCTTCAAGGAAACTGAACTAGAATGATTCCAGCACTGATTTGTAGCAAGGAAAGACTTTTATCAACTGCCGATTGGCTATTTTAGGTAGAAGGCGGGACTTATTTTGCCATGTTGCGCAATGCACTTTTCCCAATTCTTAAGTAATATGAGTGCTCCATCTTTGTACAATCAAACCAAAAATTATTCAGACACCAGATATAATTTTTGATATTGTTTTACTAGTGTGTGCAGGACACTATAGTTCATTCATGTAAGTGAGGAGAGCAAAATAAAGTAAACTGTGACATATTATACCCAATAATTCTTCATACAGAGGCTACCAGTAACATTTATACAAAATTGTGACCAAATATTACTCAGACACTTTGAGCTGATCATGTTTTGCTGAAGTGTGTTTTCTTTAATTGCTAATGCTCTTTTTACACACAGACTGAACAAAATGAAGCATTGCTTGGTGATTGGTTGAGCTAAACTGGTATTATCTAATTGTGTAGTTAAATTTAACAGCTGACAGATATTCAACATAATTCATGTGTGAGACAGTCTAACAGAAGGACGGACAAAACCAGTCAAATATCAACTGATTTGATAACTCTTGTCATATTTTATTACCATTTTCTATAGCGAATAAACTGTGATAATGTGAGAGAATGGTTTGACTGTATATATTAGTCTTTGTTTGTCTAAATGCAACATTGAAACATTGACTATTTGTGCACAAGAGTTTTTGCATTTGAGCTTCAGTCTTGTTGACTCGAGTAAATGCATCCCGACTCATTCGTGTTCTCTCTCTTCCTCTTCAGATCGCAGGAGAGAAGCGGCCCTCCTCTGACATGATGAAGCCCAAGCCCAAACCTCAGAAGAAGAAGAAGAAGAAGGACCCGAACGAGCCGCAGAAGCCCGTCTCAGCGTACGCTCTCTTCTTCAGGGACACTCAGGCCGCCATAAAGGGCCAAAACCCCAACGCCACCTTCGGGGACGTGTCCAAGATCGTGGCCTCCATGTGGGACAGTCTCGGAGAGGAACAGAAACAAGTTAGTAATCATGGATGCTTGGATGGATGGATGGTTGGATGGTTGGATGGTTGGATGGTTGGATGCTTGGATGCTTGGATGGATGGATGGATGGATGGATGGTTGGATGGATGGATGGATGGATGGATGGATTGTTGGATGGATGGATGGATGGATGCTTGGATGGATGGATGGATGGTTGGATGGATGGATGGATGGATGGATTGTTGGATGGATGCTTGGATGGATGGATGGATGGTTGGATGGATGGATGGATGCTTGGATGGATGCTTGGATGGATGCTTGGATGGATGGTTGGTTGGATGGATGGATGGATGGATGGATGGATGGATGGATGGATGGATGGATGGATGGATGGATCGTTGGATGAATGGATGGATGGATGCTTGGATGGATGGATGGATGGATGCTTGGATGGATGGATGGATGGATGGATGGATGGATGGATGGATGGATGGATGGATGGATGGATGGATGGATGAATCGTTGGATGAATGGATGGATGGATGCTTGGATGGATGGATGGATGGATGCTTGGATGGATGGATGGTTGGATGGTTGGATGGATGGATGCTTGGATGGATGGATGGATGGATGGATGGAAAGATTTTTTTATGCTTTTCACCAAGGTTGCATTTATTTGATCAAAAATACATAAAAAATTATGAAATATTATGTATTATGTAATTTTTCTATGTGAATATATAGTAAAGTGTAATTTATTCCTGTGATCAAAGCTGAATTTTCAGCATCATTACTCCAGTCTTCAGTGTCACATGATCCTTCAGAAATCACTCTAATATGAGGATTTGATAACATTTCTGATTATTATCAATGTTGAAAACAGTTGTGCTGCTTCATATTTTTAGTGGAAAACATGATCAATTTAATGCATCCTTCCTGAATAATATGTATTTTTCAAACGGATTTGTATATACAGGTAGACAGATGATTTTTAAGTGTTTATTTGAGTGATTCTCCAGTAGGTATTGATGTGCATGAGAATACGTGTGTGTGTGTGTGTGTCAGTAATGAGCTGTGCATGAGCTCGACTGAGATGTGTGTGTGTGTGTGTGAGAGATGGCCGCTGTATTTTTAGCATATCCTCCATAACACACGGCTGCTATTGCATGTCAAATAAGAGCACCTGCCTCCGTGACAGAGAGAGCGCGCTCACGACTGATATTCTCTCGCTCGCTCTCCTCTTCTTTCTCTGAGAGCTGCTGTGTCCTTTTATTTGCAGTTAATTTTTGCCTCCTTCACTCTCCCCTCTTCACCATGAATCTTCATTTTGCTGCTGACACCCTTGAATGTGAATTCCTCATTTCCTGGGCTCTTTTTATTTATATCTGTTGCCTGGTGATTCGATCATGCTGAGAATACGAGATTAGCCATCACCCGGCGCCCTTCAATTCCCCCTCAAGGACATCTGCTCTCACAAATGTTATTGTTTGTGCATTTTAACCCTTCGTTCGCTGGAAAACTCCAGGCTTGGTTTGGTTTTTCTTCACAAATTCCTAGCATAATAAGGCTTGTCCTTGGGCGGCGGCGTCTGTTTGTTGTGTTTATTTACTGGGATAACAAGGTGACTCTTTCTCTCAGTTGGGAAGGGATTGTTTCTTCGTGACTTGACGCATCTGTTCTGTGTCGCCGGAGCTGATGAGGTCATGTGTCCCCGAGGTGCGTTTAATTCGCTGATTAGCGCTGGTTATGTCATCTTTCGCTGAGATCATCACCTGCTACTAACGTTTGGCCCAACTGGACGCGTGGAAAGGCAAAGTTTTACACTTCGGCTCTGTTTCAATCCCTCGTGAGCCGCCTGTCCGGACAGGATGTTCATGCATCTATTATCCATCCGTCAATCCAATAATGAATTCATTAAGTGTGTTACTTGCCGTTTTATTGAAGTTATTTGCTAAATTTAGTTTCTGTTTTAGTTACTTTTTTTCAAAATAGGCTTTACATTCCCCATTATTATGAAAATTTGTACACTTTTTTTATGCATAAATATGTCCAGATATATTCATGGAGACTTCTCCCATTTTTTTTTTTTTTTGCATTGTGATATTACCATTCAAATTTAGCTTCCTGTAATGTGAAGAAAAATTACATATTATTCAAACTGTATTAAAAGTAGAAGTGTTTATATATAATGGAAGCAATGGTTTAATTACCTTTTCTGTATGCTGATTTAAATAAAGTTAATTGAATTCCAGTATTTTTTCTAAGGGTGTATGCGATGAGCTTCAGTGCTCATATTAATCTTGCACAACATTATGTTTCCCATCCTCAAAGCGCAGTATTGTGTGACGAGAGCGGAGTGGGAGGAGTCACGAGCCGCCGCTCTGATAGGGCCATTAGTGGATGATTGATAGGCCTCTGCTCCAATAGATGACTGTCATTTCTTTTAGTGATGGCCCTGACCTGTCAGTCATGTGAATGATGAATATGTTAAATGATGTAGAACCGCGGTGACTGAACAGGCATAATTCCAGCCGCCCTCTCAACCGCAGGCAATAAGCCCTCATTCCCTAACATTTATTTACTGCTTAGAGAAGCTCCAGAGCTCCAGTCACACCCCGTTCATTAAAGAGCGGCTCTGCTCTTCTGCACACACACAAACACGGCCACTGGCTTTTTACAGTTTATGTTTTGGATTTATTATATATATATATGTGTGTGTGTGTATTATTTTTTTGTAATTTTACTTTTTTACTTTGCATAAATCTCAAGAACTTTTTTGTGTATGTTATATATATATATATATACAGTATATACATATACATACACACACATATACATGTATATTAGGCATGTGCCGGTATCACATTTTCATGCTGCGATTAATTGAGTGAGCTTTTATCACGGTATACGGTATTATCACGATATTTTAATTGCACATGAGAAACAGATGAATTTGGGGGGGGGGGGGGGGGCAAAACACCTTGTGTTTGCATCACAAGGTGTAATTGTGATTGTCAAAACATTTGGTAAATAAACTGAATTTTATTAAGTTTAGTGATAACATGTTACAATGATTACATGGTACAATGACTGGTAGGCTACTGTTTGTATTGCTTAACACAAATTTAACGATTTCAATTCAATACTTGGGATTTTATTTAAATCTTGATTCAATATTGACTAATTTTGGATAAATATTAGGAAGGCTACAGTAGATAGCCCACATGTTATTTGTTTCTCATGAAAAAAAAAAACATCTCACATAATGCTATACCATATAGAGCCCTATCAGCTGGTATTATTAAAGGTTACAAATAACGAATTAAATCAAATATAATGTGGTTTTCATTATAATAACAATTATGTAATGACACAAGTAAAAATATAATAAATATGTAAAAAAGTGCAGTGCACATATTCAGCAAAATACTCCTCTTTATCTATTTGTTTTAGTCATCTAACATGCTGCTGCTGGTCATTAAATGGTTTAAATGTAACATTCTGTGGCACAATTGTTCTCTCATATCAAAAGTAACCTGCTCTGTCTTGATTGACGGTCTTCGTGTCCTCTTTGCTCCGCGATTTTTCTCTGCGTGAGAAAACGGATGTGTGGCATGAGCGTGTGAAGAGTCTCGCGCTGAATGCGTCGAGTTGGCAGCTCTGCTTTTAGAAGCGGGATGGATCCGGATAGATCGGCGGCGGCCATAGACTGTAGGCGGCGGCGTTCCTCCTTCCACCATGCTGCTTCTCTATGTGAAGGACTGTTTACATTAGACTAGAAGTGCGCACCGGCCGCATGCTTATACACGTGGCGATTGTTTACATCAGAGTGCGCACGTGTTTCGCGCAGCATATACGCAGTGTTTGTTTAAGCGGTTGATGGAAAATAAGCTATAATGCGCGTTCTAAAAATCTAAATTCAGATCTATTATTTTTCACGGTATTTTGAAGTGCCCGCGATAACAATATCGTGCATATTCATTACCGCGATTTATCGCATTACCGAATACCGGCACATGCCTAATGTATATATATATATATATATATATAAAACTTTTTTTTTTTAACAATCTCAAGAACATGTCTGGATATATTCCAGACATACTTCATATTTCATTTAAAATATATTTTTTTTAATTTTAAATAAAGATTAACCATTACCCCTGTTTGCATTGAAACATTATTATCATGAATATTTTTGATGCATAAATCTCAATAATATGTCCAGATTTATTTCTGGACACTTCACCCACACTTCACATTTTATAATAAAATAAATTCATTAATTAACAATTTTTTTTTATTGTGCTATGATTATCATCAAAATGTATCACCCCCTCCCCCAAATTCTTGTTACTGAAATGTGGGAAAAATATATATATTATTTAATACGATATATTAAAAATGTATTAAAAGTAGAAGTATTTATATATCAAGGAAGCAATAGTTTAATTACCTTTTATTCATGCTGATTTAAATAAAGTTCATTGAATTCCAGTATTTTTTAGCAGTCAAATGCATTACGATGATTGGCAATCTGAGGGTGTCATGTGACCCGGACATGATTTCAGGTTTTCTTGTGCTTGTGTGTGTAATGATCTTGTTCTTTTGTGGGAATGTCACCGGAGCGTCGGCCTCATTAATTATCAGGCTTTGCTCTTCTGGAAGGTCTGTGGGATCGTCCAGCACTAGATAATAACGTATCAAACTCAACTTGTGTTGTTTCTCATCCTGTCACTATCAGCGGCATCTCTGTTCTTCAGATTCACACAGAAATAAAGAGTTTTGACATCTTCTGTCTCCCTTCAGCACGATATCTCCCTCTCCCCTCCGGGTCTGAGCCCGTTCCCCGTGTCAGCGGGTCTCACGAGTTATTGTCTTCCATAATTAACCGGTTATCAAACAAGAACATTTCATTAAGGTACAATTACAGCTAATTCTGCGGGGGGCGAGCGGCGTGTCACGATTAAGACACCAACACATGCTCCCGTTACTTCTAATTCATAGCGACCTGCTCCCTCTCTGACGGCTTCAATTGCTAATGAATCTGCTCACTTTGGAATAATTAGACATCCTTAGGCATGGTAATTTATTTAAGAGCTGCTGTCGTTAGGGCCACTCATTAGTGGAGGTTAAATTAATTTGAAACCAACGCTGCTGGAAGCTCCTTGGGAGTTCATTACGACACAAAACCACGCCACCCCGTTCAATATTTAACTAGCAACACGCGAGGTCACAAACTTGCGTTCGCTGAAGGTATTCGAGAGGAATTTATAGTCATTTTTGTTCTGCTGGTTAAACTCCTCAGTGATGATGGCTCAAACATGCTGACAGATTATTTATATCATTTGAAACAAGCATTTTCTATAACGCTGCTTTGACAGAATATGTAAAACAGCGCTATACAAATAAACTTGAATTGAATGGAATTGAATAATTATATAACTTGAAGTGGTGTCTCTAAATTCACACTCACGAATCAACTATTTGGTTGTTGCACTGTAAAATAGAAACTACATATACTAAGAATTGCGAATTAATTAAATGCATTAAAATCATGAAATGCATAAAGATCCATGTTAGCCCAACCGAATTGACCGTTCGCAAAGACCCGCCCCCTTTAGTTACTGTTGCTATGTCCGACAAGCCACGCCTCTCTCACACACAACGCAGAGAAACACACATCGTGGAGCAGAGAGGACACTGACAACACACTGACAGACAGGACAAGACCAGCTTACTTATGATATGAAACAAAGCCTCACCTTTCAAAGTTGGTCATTTTTTACAAAATTTAAACAATAAATAGCGTTTTGTGTCTCTTTAATATGTCTGACAGATCGCTCAGTTAAAGCTGTTCGTGAACCGATCATCTCTTCCTTCTAGTACAATTTTATAGTTTATAGCATCAAATAAACATGAATGAACATCAGAAGGAATGTTGTTTTAACCGTGGAAAGACGTCAGTAACAAAAATGGCGGATTCGGCGGATGGCGGATTATGATTGGTCAGATCGCCTGTCAATCAAACTCCCTGTGAAGGGTCAATTGTCCCAACTAGTCAAACATAATGGTAGTCGTCTAAAAGAATCTTGCTGAATATTGCTGCAATGTTCAGGGTTCTTGAGTTCATACATTGCACTATGAATAAATTATGCGGTTACTGTTAGGGGAGTTATTTTTGATTTTTTTTTGATCACTTTATTTTGATGCTCCCCAACAGACATTCTAATGACTATAAGTAACTTTGCAACTACATGTCAACTTATTCTCCTAACCCGAACCCTAACACCTAACAGTCTACTAATACTCTAATGAGAGTTATTATAAATAGACACATAGAGTTGCAAACAGGGGCGTAGCACAAGATCCCGGGCCCTATGCATAGGCAGTCCTGATGGATCCCCATGTTCCTATAATAAAATAAATAATATAAATAATAAATAATAAAAAAATAATAATAAAATAATATGGCCTCTCCTTGATGTTTATAGAGTATTAACTATTAACAATTAACTGTAATGCTTAGAGTAGCCTGATAATGTCTCATGTGTGCATATGTCTAGACACACATTTCAAACCTCCTTTCCCACCATTCTCTAGCTTACTTTACTGTGGTTACTAAGTTTAAGCTAAATGATATTACAATATTTACTTTGTAACATCCAATGTAGCTAATTATTGCTAATTTTAGATATTATAGGCTTTTTTTTTAGCAATGTAGGCTATAAAATTGCTAATTATTGCTAATTTTATATATTATAGGCTTTTTTTTAGCAATGTAGGCTATTATAATGGTGTGTTGTATGCAAAACAGCATTGTTAGTGTACAGTTTATTTATTTAGCCTTTACCTCAGATTACATGTATAACCAAATTATCATCTGAAAGTATGAAAAAGGCTGAAAAAGCCTCTAAGTGTCATCTGAAATTTTCTTCTAGAATGATCATTTTGATCAAGCTCGTATATTTAAGTTCAGTAATGTCACTTAAATGACAATTAATAGGTAATTTTCATTGCCAGTTAAGTGAAATTGCTGAACTTAAATATACAAGCTTAATCAAAATGATCATTCTAGAAGAAAATTTCAGATGACACTTAGAGGCTTTTTCATCTGAAATCTTCATATGTTCTGCTCGTTCAATGGGCCGTCTCAGTTCATTTTTAGCACTAACGATCGTGGAGATATTCAAGCAGTTTAGCACTATATATTTCGTGTTCTAGTTTGTGCTCACCTTTCTTTGAAAAGAAGTCAGTTACCAATTGTTTCCCCTCATTTTGTATTCTTTCCTTCTCCTGTCTTTCCTTTCTTTTTTGGTGGCCTGATTTGGCTTTCTTTGAGAAAGACATTTCTACAGCACTAAATGTGTGCAGATGGACTAAACCATTTGGCGCATTAGCAAGGGGTGGGACCAGTCAGTCAGTCAAGTTATTCAGCCAATACACTAACTTTACATTTCATCTGACATTCATTATGCAATTTAATTAGGAAATGAAAATATCCAGGTAAAATAAAATAAATTCCAGACTTTCCGAGGGCCCTCTCTCCCCTTGGGGCACTGGTGATCAGTACTGCTTTTACCCCCAGTCCGACGCCAACTTGCAAGTTGCCTGTTCACACCAAGGACGACGACTTTAATAACTAAAGATCCACACCTTAACTATAAAGATAATGGCACAGAGAAACCGGAATAATTTTCAGAAGGTTTTTTTCCAGCTGATGAACAATAAAAACAGCCAATCAGAATCCATCCAAATCTTGAGCCCGAGCATTTAAAGCGACAGAACGATATTGACGCTATATAGTTATTGTTATAGTTATCATCCTTGGTTTGAACGAGCCTTAACCTTATAGTCCAGATATCTATACTATATATAACTAAACTAAATATACAGATACCAAAATGATTGATCAATTTATTGTATTACTAACTGAAAACGTGAAATCTGTACGGAATGAGGCATTTTACATTTAGTGAACGAACAAATTCAAATTGACGAAACAAAATAGTGTTACTCAGGACAGTTGTTGAGAAAATGTAAATGAATGCACTTCTCTCAACCTTTCCTTTTTTTCTAGTTGTCAACGTTTTCGGCTTTCTCGAGTTCATTGATGAGAATGTTAAACAGTCGTTGCTGTTCGTTTGTTAAAGTCGGCATGGAATGGAAGTTGCGCTTGTCTTTTCTTCGCCGTATATCCGAGTGAAGCGCTTCAGGAACAAGAACAGATGTGGGCGGGGCTTAATTTTGTCCGTGAGGAATTGATTGGATGGTTGTGGTTTGCTATTGGCTGATCTCATGTGAGTGACAGTTTATAGCCCCGCCCACATCATCAGAGAAGAGATGCTGCAAGAGTAACTTATTGTGATTCAAGATTATTAACACAATAATGATGTGCACGGATACATCATTTATAATAATGGTAAAAACACTGCAATATTCCATATAAGAATGGGATTGTCTATTTTGATTTTTGAGAAGTTTGCTCTCCATATAATCGCATCGCTGTCTGGGATACAGAATTGAGATATTAAAGAGATCTCATCTGTGTTTTTATCTTCCTATGGGACTGCAGCCATATTCATCTTGTTAAGTCGCATCGCTTTTTTCTCCATTTGCAATTTAACGTTGTGCCTGGAAGCAGCGTGACGTGTTTTGTCACCGATTTAAAGCGTGTTTTCCCTCATAAGATGAAATGGTTCTGATGTCCGCCCCAGTTCCAGAAGGGAATTGGCCGCACTCGTTGCCAAAAAGAAATGGAAACCGTAATTCTGGGATGTGAAATGATTGACAAGCAATTACATTAGCCTACATCGCATTTCATTCACTTTGTGTGCGTTAAAGCCAGGCTTTCTCCCTCCACAACCCCCATCCCTTTCTTCTGTCCTGCTTCTTTGATGTGGGATGTACACTTATAATTCTCCATGTGTGTTTTTATGGACTTATCAATATGAAACCCTGATATTTAACCCTGTAAAGACTGGCATATGAAATAATAATCAGAAAAAGGAAGAGTTTATTAAACCTTTAAACAAGTTTGCATGTGTGTTTTATTTTTTTTCATATATCATATTTGATACATCAGGCTTTTATGGCTGAAATTGTCAGATATAGTGAGAATATGTAGGGGGAAAAAAGCTCAATTTTATTCTGAGACTCAAATTGAGAAAAATATGCAATTTGGTTCAGATGCTGATATTTATATGGACAAAAAGATGAAATTCTGATGCTTGTTATAACAGTATAGCTCATACTTGCATAAAAGCATATCAATATCTGCGAATAATATGTTTTAGTAAGATGATATTTAAATGCTTAGTTTATGTAGTTTTAAAACATATAATGCAATACAATGATGATTGAGAGACAAACAAAGAAACCTTCCTCAAAAGCCTGATGATCATATCTGATACTCATGATTTTTCTAATAAATGCCGTATGGATAATCAAGTAAACCAAAGCTGCTTCAGTCCAGTTAAAATATTACTAACAATTTCAAAGTTATTATGTTTACTTGATAAAAATCAGTGCAGATTTCAGATCATAAAGACACGTGAAGCTGGAGCTGAAGGACGTTTGTACAATTAAACTTAAAGACTTTTGATTGACAGTCTAAACTGTCAGTCAGAGACAGAAGCACTGGAGGAGATTGACAGGTTTATCAGATCATGTTCATCATTTAGAGGCTTTAGAAATGTGCATATCAAATATGAAACTAGCTTTATGGGGTTAAACATGTAGTTACTGTAGTATTGACAGCTGCATTTACATGCAACAACTTTTTCCTCCAATCTGACCTAAAATTAGCCTAGACTGGACGTGATGCTCAGCTATTGCGCGTTTTATACGTGTTCTGTGTAGATGCATGAGGTTGAAAGTTGTTGACGTGACACTGGTCAGGTGCGAAGTGAAGGTTAAGTGCTCATATTCTAGCATTGCGCTCGTGTCTGTTTGTGTGTTTATTCACAGTTGTGTTTTGTTCCCTCACAGGCATATAAACGGAAAACAGAAGCGGCGAAGAAGGAGTACCTGAAGGCCCTGGCAGCGTACCGAGCCAGCCTGGTTTCCAAGGTAACCGGACGGGTTCACGTCTTTGGGTCAGCGCTAATGTTGGGGGTGCAAACATTAGACTTAAGATTTCAGCACAACATTTCAAGGGGAGAGCTGTCAGCGCAAGAGTGCTTGTGTGCGTGTGTTTTAAAGGGATAGTTCAGGGAAAAAAGAAGATTCTGTAATTTTTACCTTCATGCCAGTCCATCATGTGACTTATATATAGTCATATATATATATATATATATATATATATAGGCTAAGTCTATATACATATATACACATATATATATATACATATATATATATATATATATATATATATATATATATAGTGCTACTTTTATGGGGTTTTTTGAGACAAGTGTTTTTATTGTTAACTAAAACAAACGCTAAAACTATTAAATCATTTTGTTAATTGAAATTAAAATTAAATAATTAAAAAAACATTTAAATAAAATAAAATAAATGGAAAATAACAAATGAAACAAAGTTCTAAAATTCTAAAATGACTTAACTAATATAGACTGAAAAGAAACTGAAGAGGATTAAAGCTAAATACAAAAAAAACGAATAAAAAAAATGTCAAAAGCACACAATAAAATTACTAAAATTAAAATTAAATCTGAAAATATAATAATAAAAGCTACAAAATTTAATAAATACTATAACAGCATCTAATTAATCCTAAAATTACACTGACACACATAAGGTGTGTCCCAAATGACACTATATGCACTTAACCTACGCACTATGTACTCAACCGTGTAGTTTATTAATTGAATAAATTATGATGTCATTCAACATCAGTCTGTTAGCCCCTCCCCCTCCACCATGACAGTTCATGAACATTCCACACTTTGTTTCTTTTTTTTTCCATCAACATTCTATTTGGAATTTTCAGTGTGAACACAGAACTCACACTATTTATACTACAAAATGGCACAGAACAGCACACAAGTACACTAATTTGGAAGCACCTTTAGTCATAGATCATCGATCATAAGCCCTATTCGGACGGGACTAGTTTAACATGGAGAGGAGGGGTAAAGTAATAATTAGCAGAGCTTCTCTGTGATTTTAGTCCCGTCTGAATGTGCATCTCAGTGATCATCACGGACAATGTCAGTAAAGATTACGGCGACTTTTACCTTCAGTGAAAAGGTCTGGAAAAATGCCCTCAGGTAACACTAATCCCGTGAGAATAGACCCGCTGTAAATATGTACGTAAATATTTCATCATTTCGTGTTTAAAAGTAGTTTCCCGCAGTTTTTCAAGTATGGAGACGCTTGGAAAAGCATCAGTTGTGTTCTAGTCGCTGGGACGAGTCTGTGGCAAAACTCAAGTGTTTCACACACACCATCAGATCAGAGAGAAGATCGACAGCACTTGTTAGAGGCACGAAACATCTTTTAGCGTTAGGGAAGTGCCTATTACACAATCCAATCTGAAGTTAATTAATACATCGTTCGACCGGACATAACTGTTTTATATATATAAATATAGGTTATATGTGTGTGTGTACGTGATATCAGGAAGCAGCGTAATACACACGAGTGTAACGGCGGTGTGTAAATCGAGTTACTCTCTCACTTCTGCTAGTTTACTGAGATCTCTTATCCCGTGCGGATTGGCCATTAATATTACAGACGTCCTGTGGTAAAATTACACTCCATCTACCCTGGTAAAGTTAATCCCGTCTGAATAGGCCTTTAGAAAATAACCTTGTAAAGATACTGCAAGAACTCTCCTTTTTAGTCAACCAGCTTTGGAAGTAAAAGATGACAGATTCTTCATGTGTGTGTGAACTCATTCTTCATACTGTCGGCACGCTCGTATATACATTCCCCAAAACAGCATCATTAGTTCAACCCTAACCATATTCGTCTCTGTCATGTTTCTGCGGTCAATAACCGTTGTTTTAATCTATCGGATTGCTCGGCCCTGCCGGCATCACGCATGTGCGATCCATAAATCGATAGCAAATTTGCCAAAGTGATTTGACAGACTCAAACGAGCAGAAATCAGCATGATCTGTCGTTTCATTGCATACGTTCATCTGCATAATAAAAAGCTGCGATTTCAAACCACTAATTTTACATTCATTGTTTCTCTTTTGAAAAACGCAAATTGCATTTTCATGCTAAACACTCTCTCTTCTTTTCCATACCTCGCTCTCTGAGCTCCTTGGCCCTAAACAAGAGCGTTGATTAAGCCGTGAATACAGTATTCATCAAACTCAGAGGCTTTTATTAAACGCCTTTCTCATCCTTCATTGCGTATAATTAAATATTTCGTCAAAATCTGCTTTTGGCAGATGCTTTGCTTGATGTGTTCGTATACTCTCATGCATTGAAAAGGAGGAAAATATGATGGAAAAAAATTGGTCTAACTATCAAATGCACATCGTTTTCACGGCCCAAAACTTGAAACATACACTCATGAAAAGAGGATGACTCTTTTAACGCATAAATTAGGTTTTTATGCATAATTAAGACTAAAAGAATCGGTGGGAAATGTGAAGTTTGAGAGTGTTTAAACTCGTGCACCTGGTGCTATTTTATAGAGCGAGGCATTATTGTCTTAATAGTTTTATATAAATAAGGTTTTGTGTAAAAGTACATTTTTACTATTGTATTTTTAAAATCTGGATCATTTGTCATCATTTTATCCTAAATATATCAGAAAGACTTCCAAAAAAAAAAGAAAAAAAGTGAAACTCTCAGTTTGTAATGTTGTTTAGAGGTTTTATGAAATATGAGGCGGTTAATGGCGCCATAAATAACAGTATTTTTTCTCGCGAAGCTTTTGAAAGCGATCATATGGTGTGTGATGATGTACGTTCGGGACCTGGACAATCTCCACTTGTTTAATTTAAAGAGAAATGTTTGAAAATGTCCCGAAGCAGATGTGCTGGCTCAAACAGTCACGTCCACATGCTTTGCTTCCCCGTTTGGTTTCTCTCGGTTCTCTACGGACACAGACTCAGCCCTCAATCTTTTCATGTTGATCAGTTTAGATGTTCTGCTCAATAAATATGAGGCATTATGAAAGCGCCACGATCGTGACAGCTGATGAACACGGCCGACTGCCCATCACGCGCTGGCATTTGAAAAACATATTGCCATTTACGATGCGTAAAACGGTAATGAAACAATGCTCTGCTGTAAGCGCATGCTCTCAATTTGACAAATCAGAGATAGATGTGTTCGTGCGATTGGTGTTTGCTACTGTTTCTCACTGTGGTTTTCTGCTGTTCTAAATACTGACACTTCGGTTTGTTGCACGGCCTCCAAAATAATGACGCTCATTTAGGAGTCATTGAAGTATCCCCTCAAATGTTTGACCTAAAATATATGCAAATGAGAGCTCTATTAATGTGATCATTTGATGAGAAATAATTGAAATCTCTGACTTTTGATTGCATGCTTCAGGAAATCCATGCAGTTCTTCTTGAGGAGATTTCTGGGATCTTTTTCTCTCCCAGAAACATCTGAGATGCTGGAGACTTTATGTTCTAGCTCAGTGGTGACTAGGAGAAACAAATGAGATTTCATTTCCATTGAAGCAAAAGATGCTCTTCTAAAATCATGTTGAATAACCTGATCGAGTTTTGGAGTCTGTGTCAACACTAAGAACATCTCGAATTGTTCTACTGATAATATATTCGTATTTACAATATTAAGCAGCAC
This sequence comes from Vimba vimba, assembly GCA_022828995.1. Lineage (NCBI taxonomy): Eukaryota > Metazoa > Chordata > Actinopteri > Cypriniformes > Leuciscidae > Vimba > Vimba vimba. Next base: position 37,952,039 of record CM040828.1, on the reverse strand, counting down.
GATTAATCATTAAAAGATGGCGATCTCGATTCAAACACCCACATGATCTTATTCCTAAATGACAGTGATTCGGCTATTTTTATTAAAACTTTGACAAGATCAAAACCAGAACATTCAAATGTGTGTTCTTTTCAACCACACAGTATCGTTATTTCTGTCTTACAATCATTCAAATTATCACTGAAGTTCTGGGATAAAAGTTTATAGTTGGGATATAAACACTGATATCTATAGAAGCGTTAAAAATAAAAAATAAAAATAAAAATCACCCTTTGAAAGTAACACGGCGCTTCATCGTTACACCAGTAGGTGGCGACAAGTGACTGTTAAAAATGTATTAGTCATTGAATCATTCATTCAAGAGAGTCGTTCCATCCAGTAATGAAACGAGTGAAGTATGAGCGAGTCATTGAATCATTCACTCAATCAAGTCTTTTTTAAAACAAAAAAGAATTAACTGAAATTAAATATTCTTTTAAATAGACTGCAGCAAGTAAACTTTTTCAAAACCTCTAGTAAATTATATGATATTTTGTTTAGTTGTCTAAAAAAAAAAAAAAAAAAATCATAATTCTCTATTTATCCAGAATCGTGCAATCAACTTAAACTGTAAATTATTTTTTGAAGTTGAAAGATCATGGATTGCATTTTACCATTTCAGTCTTTCTACTTGAAAATGTCACGTGTGTTACCTGCCATTTATTTTATGTGTGACATTTACTAGCAATTTCTTTTCTTATTTTTCTTATTTAATTTTTCTCACCATTTTTTTTTTTTTCAGTGTAGATGCATTTAATGATGTGCATTTTCCGTCCCTCAGACCTACAGTGACCCGGTGGAGAGCAAAAGCGGCCAGTCTAGCCAGCCGTCGTCACACATGATGCCCCCCAACACCCCCCTGTACAGCGTCCCGCCCCAGCCCTCCTCCCCGTACCCCTTCCCCCTCTCAGACCTCCAGAGCTACGCAGCGGGGGCTCCCAGACACGGCCTGCCCCGCTCGGCCATGCTGCCCGCGCTCAGTGCCTCCCCCCCAGCCTCCTTCCAGATCAGCCCCCCCCTCCACCAGCAGCTCTCCCTGCACCAGGGCTCGCTCCTCAACCAGCCAATCCGCATGCAGCAGGTGCAGTCACAGCCAATCATCTCTCACCAGATGGGCCTCCAGGCTCCGCTGCACTCCCCACCCCCAGGACAGCAGGTTAGCGTGCATGCTGGGAGACGCCACACGTGCTTGTGTTTATGGGCTGCGATTGTGCCATGTAACATATCTGACATTACACTTTACAACAAGGTTCATTAGTTAACTACATTAATTAGCATGAACTAATAATGAACTCCACTTATGCAGCATTTATTAATCTTTGTTAATTTCAACATTTACTAATACTTTCTTAAAATCTTGTTATCATTAGTTAATGCACTGTGAACTAACATGAACAAACAATGAACAGCTGTATTTTTATTATCTTACATTAACAAAGATTAATAAATACTGTAACAAATGTATTACTCATGGTTAGTGCATGTTAACTAATGAACCTTATTGTAAAGTGTTACCGAAATTTCTTTATGCATGTAATACATTTGCCAAAATGTGCAGTGTAGGTACTGACCCACAATGCAATGCACTTCATTTCCAGTGTTTATTAGATTTAAAAAAAATGCAAATAAGCCCTAGAAATGTTTAGCATTGCATACTACTTTATTAAATAAAAGAGTGTACAATACACAGCATATATTGCACAGTAAATTCTATTTAATTCCAAACATGACCATATAGCATGGCATACTGTATACAGCATGTACTAAACGCCACGCTTGCTTGTGTTTCTGAGGTGTGATTAGAACAGCACACTACCATGTATCATTATGCATAGAATAAAAAAATGTGCACTGTACAACCAGAACACACTGCAATAGGTACTGTATCCCACAATGCAATGCTCTCAACTTGACCTTCCATTTCCAGTGTTTGTTTGATTTTTTTTTTTTTAATGCGATGATAATTGAACACCATTTGCTCAGAGATAGCGCACTACCATGAAACATTTATCATTGCACACTGCATTGTTCATGTACTACATACTCTACATGTGCAGTGAACATTATGGCAGTATTTTTATGTGAAGAAACAGTGATACACATGCAGTTTATACCTCCTCGTTTATGTTTAGCACACTGGTATCGCTCAATATTAATAGCGGTGTTCGGAATCAAATCTTGTTGGGAAAATGTTACCAAATGAAGTTGAAAAAGGACAGGTCGTGTTTTGCGTGCGAAGTGAAATGAAATGAGATGAAGTGAGAACTGGGGTGGAGGATGTGTTGTTTTGGAGGTGTAGTCTCTGTGCTGAAGACGTGTGTGAAGTGAAGGGGTCTGATTTTCAGTGTTTAGCACCTTCCTACAGTCGAGCGATAAAGAAAACATTTCAGAAACGCTTTTGAAAAGAAGCGAGGAACAAATGTCAGGTTTAATTATTAGATTTTTTTTTATATAATATGCTTTACATCTACACTTTATTTAATAATTGGTAACACTTTACAATAAGGTTCATTAGTTAATGTATTAACTAACATGCACTAACCATGATTTGTTACTGTATTTGTTAACGTTAGTTAATAAAAATACAGCTGTTCATTGTTAGTTCACAGTGCATTAACTAACGTTAACGATAATTATAAATGCTGTATACGTGCAGTTTAATATTAGTTCATGCTAACTAACGTAGTTAATGTTAACTAATGAACATTATTGTAAAGTATTACCTAATAATTTGTATATTTTAAGTATGTGAAGTACACACACATCAGGGTCACACACTTGCACTGCATTGGCTAAGCATTCATGTTTGCATGCTTGCATATGTTTCTGGCCTAAAAATGCTAATAAAATGTGTGTATTGTGTCTCTCTCAGGGATTCTCTCACTTACAGTCGGAGTATCAGAAGAGTGTGGGGGGGTCTCAGTCTCCTGGGGCCCCGAACCCGGTGGGCCAGAACCCCGACTGGGACAGCGAGTACTGCAACCGGGAATGCGGCGGAAACCACTGCAGGTAAACAGCGCGCGCGCATGTGTGTGTGCGCTACAGTGTTAACTGTGTCTGTCCCATGAGACGTGTCATAGTATCAGGGGACTCTGTGAGTGTGTGTGTGTGTGTGAGCAGCATGTGTGGTTTCAGAGCTGTGCGCATGAATGATTTATTGTGTAATATAACAATGCAATGCAATGCAAAATAAAATAAAAACCACAAACAGACAATAACAAAGTTAAAAGACTAGTTCACCCGAAAAATGAAAGTTATTCACCCTCATGTCATTCCAATCCAGATATTTAGCAGAATGTTCACACTGCTCTGAAAGCATTGACAAAAAACAGGACTTGTAGTCCATACAAGTCTTGAGCTGTTTTCTGAAGTAGGGCTGCGTGATATATTATTATTACTATATATTTGAAATATTATCATCACAATATCAAAATGCTTTTCACATATTTGTTAGACCTTGAGAATGAATGTAAACTTGTTTGTTCACAATTAAACTCCACAGAGTAGCTACCTTTTAATTCACTTTAATGCCTCGTGAATTTAATTAAGCTTTTAAAATGTAATCAGATGAAAAAATAATTAATCTACAACAAAACATTGCATTTTTTTGTTGTTGTTGTCAAATAAGATGCTGCACGACACAACTGTATAAATGTAAAACATGGATGAAAAAAATATCTCAGTTGCATGATATTCCTTAGAAATAGTAATAATAGTATTATTATTACTTTGAGAAGTACATTTTATTAGACAGTAGTGATATATTTCTGTTATCATTTCTCTAAGTTAAACCGAACTTTTATTTTGACGGTTTGCCGTGAAGATCTTGGTTTCAGAGTGCATTTGACGATAGTTTTCCTAAAATAAAACGGTTAAAAGCTTGTGACTCTAATGATGAAGTTCATGTGTTCATCTCCTCATATATTGAGACACAGACACTGAAAACACTGTGAGCGATACATGCGTGTGAGTGTGTGTGTCAGACGAAACTATAACGATTAGTCGCGATTAATCGAATCCAAAATAAAAGTTTGTTTACATAATATATGTGTGTGTACTGTGTATAATTTTCTTAAATATATGCATGCATGCATGTGTGTGTATTTATATATGAAAAAATAATTATGCACAGCACACACACATATATTATGTAAACACAAACTTTTATTTTGCATTCGATTAATCGCGATTAATCGTTTCACAGCCCTGAATCATGCACTGACTGGCTGTTGTCGTGTTTATTTCTGCTATGTGAAAGGCTGTTAGAGCTTATCATCATCATTATTATTGACGTTGATATTGATATTGTTTATCGCCCAGCCCTATTCTGAAGTCATATGAGAGTTATTAGCATTGCACAAGTCTTATGGATTACTGTTATGATGGTGGGGCTTTTTTTGGTTTAGTTTTTTTGGTGAAATTCATTCAATGGATTGGTTTGAACTTTAGTTTGGAGTGACACGAGAGTGAGTGAATGACGACACAATTCTTATTTTTGGGTGTGTCATTTTTCTTGGGTGAAGCTTTTAACGTTTTTTTTTAACCTGACGCTGATTTGTTTCTCATTGTTTTGCAGCGGCAGTATGATAGGCAGGGATAAGCCACTCTACCTCACTTGAAGAAAAACAAGGAGAACGGAAAGAGAAAAGATGAAACAACACCAGGGAGTCCCCCCCGCACCTCTCCACCCTTCCCAGAAATCATCAGTTTCCCTCACTGTCATTTTACATTCGTTTTTAGAAGGATGTGTGTGTGTACGCGTTCTGAAGACTACTAGTGATCCTTTCATTTTTGCCAAGCACTTAAAAATGTACAGGCCTCTGCGCCAGAGACCTCAGAGAGCACTCACCCCGTCTCTGAATAAACTTAAAAGAAAACAACAAAAAAAGATGTATATAACAAAAACGAAAAGGAAAAAAAATAAAGCAAACTACCATTAAACTGGCCCTCAGGGCGAATGAGCTTTAACTATAACAGAGGAAAACTCTCCTCTTAGTTTCTCAGTTACTTTCCTCCTCGTCTCATTTTTGGTTTATTTTGTCGTTGTACTTTTTATTTATTTCCTGCTTGCAACATAGCTCTTCTTTTTGGCCAAAAAAACAGGTCCGTTACTTTAGGGAAAAAGTCTCTTTCGAGTCTCTGTGAATTTTAGGCAAAAAAAAAAAAAAAAAAAAACAAGAAAAAAAAAAACATAGACAAGAAAAAAAAAAAAATACTCAAATGGAAAAATTGATAAATACAACTTCTTTTTGTAAATTTAAAGACCCGTGTAAGGTCTTTGTTGATCTGTCACAGTGTGATTGTAAATATCACTTTTTGGGGGGTCAAATTGGGAAGATGAAGTCCAGATATTTTTTCTTCTTTAATATGACTTATAATTCATTGATTTGTATTTTAAATGGTATTTTGTGAATGCGTGCCGGTGTGAATGGGCGTGTGTGTGAGTGTATTTGTGTGTTGTGTAAGTGAACAGCCTGTGCAGGTGATTTCCAGAAGAGTGTTTCCACACACCACGTACACAATCTTGCATTAAAATCTGTGCTCACTGGTGTGATTCCCCCTCCCCCCCCAAAAACAAAAGATCAATGGCAAAACCCATGACAGACTGCATTACCTGGCTCTCCATTTAGGCTCCGCGTTTTTGATTTCAAAACGGACTCCGAGATCGCAAACGCATGGTCTAACGAACTTGTGAAGCGATTTGTTGATTTCCTCTCAGGTTCTAAATGTGAAGCGTAAGGCCCCGATCACACCTGACGCGTTTTTTTAATTGGTTTCTTATGGCAGTGAGCGTTCTGCGCGCTGTTTATGCGCTTGCTGTCCTCGCGTTTTTGCAGTTGAACGACGTCATTGCGTTTTTTTCCACTGTCCAATCGGATGAATGGAGAGGCGGGCTTTCCGATTTACTGATGAAAAGCCACGGTTGCTTGAACGCCCGGAGAGTGCGATGATGGAGGATAAACTTGTGGTGCTCTCGCGGGTTACCAGGAACAATGGACTGTAAAAAAATATGGACGTAGTGTCCGTGACGTCACCCGTAGTGTTTCTGAAGACCGTTTTTGAAGCCTAAAGTGGGCGTGGCCGACCGTCGCCATCTTGGCAGCGCGTCACTCCCGAATTTATTTATTTTTACAGTCAGACAATGAGCTGAGGTAACGTGACGGCTAACAGACAGCAGACAAACGGCTAATGATGACTAATGACCACAGCCACGGGAATCCACCTGTCACTCAAAAGTAGACACACCCTTAATTATGCAGAAATTTACATTTACATTTTACATTTAGTCATTTAGCAGACGCTTTTGTCCAAAGCGACTTACATATTAGGACTAAATTAAGCGAGTCATCGTGAAGAGGCAAAAACAACGCAAGTAGTGCTCAAAATACTACATTGTTCAGAGTAGCATAAGCCAGATAAGGGAGGATTTAAAGGAAAAGGATTTTTTTTTTTAATATATATATATATAAGGTTAAGTGCTAGTAGAAGAGATGGCACTTTTAAGGCTTAATATAATTTAAACGGATGAATTATAAAAAAATTCACCCCCCTCACAGTCGTCATGAAGGGCAACATTAGCTGTATAGACCAAAGCCACTTTTTGCACCAGGCTGTAAACATGTTTTTCTCTGCTGTAAAGTTGGGCATTTCAACATGCGGGAGATGCAGATTTGACTCACTTTTGCATCCAGCCTCAAGTGGCCAGTCGATGAATTGCCGTTTAATTCACTTCCGTGTTGGTGTCAAGAGAGAGACAGGGAGGTTGCCGCTTTTTTCGCGTTTTTGCAAAGCGGAAAAAAGCGCCCGACGTCATCGTGTTTTTTTTCCATTGTCCAATCAAATGAATGGAGAGGCGGGCTTTCCGATTTAGTGATGAAAAGCCACAGTTGCTTGAACGCCTGGAGAGTGCGATGATGGAGGATAAACTTGGGGTGCTCTCGCGGGTTACCAGGAGCTAAATGTAAAGTTATTACATGGTTTGGTTGAATTCTAATGTAGAATGCGGTGTGTTATTTCTTGATATCAGCCGCTGCTATGTATAACACACCGTTGCCATGAAAAACAGAGCGTTGCTATGGACGCAGGATTCTAACCATAGAGACAATTTTCTTTAGCGGAAGCAATACAATCGTTTTTAAATCAATAAACTCCTTTTTAAATCAATATTTTGTGGCAAATTATTGATTTATTTGGTAGGTAGCCATGTGATAAGCAGCTCGCGTCGGGGTCCTGATCAGCCTGTCGGGGTTGTATTCGCTATAACAACCGCCTAGCTCTACATTATCCCTTACTTAATAAAAGGCTGATCTGACGTTTACTTGATTGACAGGACAGCTGTTTCAGTGGTTGCCTAGCAACATAAAAAACGCAGCGCACCGCTCGTTCTGTGTGAAAAACGCGTGGTGTGATCGGGGCCTTATGTTCTGAAGGCGCCTCCAGATTCAGGTCAAAGGTCAGAAACATACTTTACACAAGTACACAGATGTGAACACACACGTTTAACTGTAACTATATCATTCAGCAATATTCTCTTGAAACTTTTCTCCACCGTGACAGTAATGAAGAACATGCACCGCATACTTTGGTTGTGCTGAATCACCCAGACACATCTCACATCATGTACTTGAATAGAGTTCGTTTCAAGTCTAACGCAGTTGTTCTATTGAAACCCTGGGTCATTTCTTTTGCCTGGTCTTGACTGACATTAAAACCACCAATATAACATGTAAAGGTGAACTATAATGTTCTCAATGTGAGATAATACAGCACACAGTAAATTAAATCAACAGTGGGTCTATAGTTTTCTAGTAGCTTTTGCTAGATGTTCTATTGTGTTGATCTCATCTTTAAGTTTTGTGGGAAAAAATTAAATGCATTTGATCATTTAGTCAAACGTTTTATTTTAATCTTTTTTTTTTTCTCTACTGTAGCATACTATTTTTAGTTGAATAAAATAAATAGTGTACAAACCTGCCAATTGTAGTTATTTTATTTGTAAAGTCAGCAATGATAATTATTTTAAAATCGTTATCAGCAAGTTGCCCATCAGTTAATATTTAATAATGTTTAACAGGTTTCTATTTATGAACAAAATGAGATCAATTTTGCTTATAACTACAATATTTGAATTTTATTGTTATTTTGTTTTTGGATTATGATTATGATGATGACCATTGCTTTTATTTTTTATTTTTACTTTTTTGAATACTGTATTTTTTTTTTCTTTCCTTGCCAGCCAGGTCATTTTGTGTCACTATGCCTTTTTGTTTCATTTTGTCTGTAATAAAAACGTTAAATAAGAGATTTGTGGTGTTTTCTTTATTGACATTCATAATGACCACTTCCTTTAGGGATGCACCGATATCAAAACTTTGGCCGATACCGATAATTCTCTCGCAATTGCGACTTTATATCACGCAATTCTGACTTTATAACACATAATTGCGTTTATATCTCGCAATTCAGACATTTTTTCTCAGAATTGTGAGATATACTAACAATTGTGAGATATAAAGTAAGAATTGCGTGATATAAAGTCGCAATTGCGAGAAAAAAAAGTCAGAATTCTGACTTTATAAGATGCAATTGCGACTTTATTTCACTATTCTAAGGAAAAAAATGATTGACTTTTTTTTTTTTTACCTCAGAATAGTTTATATCTCACAATTCTGACTTTATAACACGCAATTGCGACTTTATATCATGCAGTTCTGACTTTATATCTCCCAATTGCTTGTTATAAAGTAAGAATTGTGAGATATAAACATGCAATTCTGAGAAAAAAAGTCAGAATTTCAAGTATATTTCTCGCAATTGCGAGTTTATATCTCATAATCTGACTTTATAACACGCAATTGCGATTTTATATCACGCAATTTTGACTTTAAAACCTGCAATTGCGACTTTATATTACGTAATTCTGAGATAAAAAGTCAGAATTGTGAGATGTTAACTCGCAATTGTGAGAAAAAAAGTCAGAACTGTGAGATTAAAAAGTCGCAATTACCTTTTTTAATTTTTCACTCTGTGGCGGAAACAAGCTTCCATAGATAACCGATATATCGGCCGATAAATGTAAATCTTTATATAATTTTTGAGAGCCTGATTACAAAATCGGTTACTTTACTGTTATAAAAGAAATCCTCTGTCTAAAACGGGAAAGAGAAAAGTATTATGCTATAACACACATGAGTCACTCACACAGCAGGGAACATGAATGCTAAACGTCTCATGTGTTTTTACTGCAAATCAACATCCATACGGTGTGTTTTAGTGGACTCTTGGACATCTCTTGGTTATTATGGTTGATTCTAAAAGTATAGACAAACATTTATCATATTATGATTTTTTTTTTTCAAAGCAGTTGACAAGCAAAGCTATACAGTAAAACTGCCTCGCCGCCCTCCATTTATGTTTTATTCATATTGCGGCGGGTGTTGAATTGGCAGATAGATCATTATTGAACAATTGGAAACCAGAACCGCCATTCCGTGCTGAGACGCACATTACGAGGAATATCTCAGTCATATAATCTTAATGAAACATACGGCGGTGGAGATGGAAAGATGTCGTTTCACTGTGCAGTTGTGTGCGTGTTATTGTTTGTGTGTGTGTGTATTACAATAAAGCAACAAGCAAAACCTTGATATTTCATTGCATAAAGCACCAGGAAGGAGGCCAAAAGTTCAACTTTCCATAGGAATGATGAGATATCTTTAATATTACAATTGCATCAACTACACGATGAGATTAAATAGAGACTTTATGTCCCATGCTTTATTTTTCCTGAAACCTCAATAATCTCCAATGCTTTTCCTCTAGATTTGCCATGGAACTAAAGTCATGCAATCAAAAGTCAGACATTTTACTTTAGCAATCTGTAAAATGTTCATTGAGAGAAAAAAAAAGTCCATCTGGAAATGATTGGATGGTGAAATGTGTTTCTATATATAACAGGTGATTGAAAAACGAGGCGGATTGGTGATGGTTTTTTTTAGAAATATTTTTTAATGTGGAAAACAGAACTGTAAAGGGTAAAAAATAAAAAATACATAAAAAAGGTAATTGCAACTTTTTATCTCACAATTCAGACTTTGTAATTCGCAATTGACTTTTTTATCAGAATTGTGGTAAACTTGCAAGTGCAAGAAAAAAGTCTGAATTGTGAGATAAAAAGTTGCAATTACCTTTTTTATTCCGTGGCAAAAACAAGCTTCAAAAAAAGTCTATTTTAGCAGCATGTTGAAAAAAAAAGCAGGTAACACTTTATTTTACAGTGTCCTTGTTACATATGTTCTTACCATAGTAATAACATTAAATGATGCATATTCACATGCAACTAACCCTCAACCAAACCCTATATTCAGTACTTGTTAATTAATATCACTCAGTATTTAAATGTATATTACACTGCAACAAGGACACCTTAAAATAAAGTGTAACCAATTAAAAATCCAGCGCTTGTACAGCAGGTTATAGCCGTTCGATCAGTGGACATCAGGACTGAACAGTGAAACAGTTTATGACCTGCGACATGGAAACTTTCCACTTCTGCGGTCGAAGCATTTGCGGTGCAACGAGCACTGAACAGACTCTGACAAGAGCTTTTCATCTGGCTTTTTTCTTTCTGTTTCTTGTCATTTTCTTTTCCTTTGATGTCGCACATGTAACGTATGTGCTATGGTTTCCATGTCAACATTTTTAGCTAACGAGACCACATGTGTAACTGTTCTGGCATTCTGGAGGTTAGTTTAAGTCTTTTTCCTGTACCTTTCTCTCTGACTGGTCTTTTGTTAGAGAGAGAGAGAGAGAGAGAGAGAGAGAGAGAGAGAGAGAGAGAGAGAGAGAGAGAGAGAGAGAGAGAGAGAGAGAGAAGCGTTCAGGAAACGTGGGCGGATTTGACAAGAAAAGAGTTTCAGTTTCTGTCTTTTATAAGAGCTTTTTTTCTTTTCATGCCTTTCTTCATTATTATTTTTTATTTTTAGGTTCAGCAAAATGAAAAGTTTCAGAAAAGAGGGCTTGGAAACCCAAGAAAATATTCCTGTGCACAACTAGGCCCGTTTTATTATCGGATTAATCACAAAAACATGTCCAGACTAAGATGCATACAAGCTTTCAATTAAAATAAATTCACATTACGGCAATATGGTAAAAATGTGCTTAATTGTCAAAAATGATGTGATGGTCCTAAAATAGTTATGCAAAATATAATATCTTTCACTTTTGGGATGAAATATATCAGAGAAAAACAAACTCTAAGAAGGGCGTTTATACTCTGAAATACTCACAAAACAAACATGCATTTTGATCAGAACTATTTACACAGTTTTGAGAACAAGCAACTTTAGACGGAATTGAACGGCTTGAAAGATTCGTAACAAGCAATATTTACACGCACAAAATATAGAAAATGATTTCCAGGTGCTTGATCAGCAGGAAAGGGTTACTGATAAACAGGAAATAGTTATCATTCATTGTTACTGGTGTTTTTAGTTCATGCAAATGACTTGATAACATCGAGCAAAGTTCATTTTGTGTTTCTGCAGACCTGTTTGTTTGTAACATTAGAATTTATAAGATAAAACTATTTTTAAGCCTCAGTCTTTATTACTTTAACTAGTAACACGGTTTAGAGTTAAAAATAGGTCTGAAGCTTATATGAAATATGATTTTGTCGTTAAAGTCAGTGATGTAACCGGTGCTGTTATTATAAACATTAACCATTTGGTCTTTTTAACCTTTTATATGAGTTTAAAGTTGAAATACAAAAAAAATAAAAATAAAATAAAATTGAATACAAATAAGTTAAAGCTAAATACAAATTTTAAAAAATGTAATACAAAATATTAATAAATCATGTTACTATAACAATGTATTGTGTGTGTTTTGTGCACCTGGTCTTTTTTCAGCGTTATTGTCCCATTTCTGTTTCCCACAAAGGAGCTGTTACATGTTACATGACTTACCATAGTAATAACAGTAAATAATGCATAATTACATGCAACTAACTCTCAACCAAACCCTAATCCTATCCTAACCCTATAGTAAGTATATGTTAATTAATATTACTTAGTACTTAAATATATCATTACCCCGTAACAACCAAATATAGAAATATGTTTTCTTGTAAACTCTCTCTTCTGAACGCACACGGATCGATCCCCAATCTTACCCTGAGAAGTCGATTTTATTAGTATTCAGTTATTAAAGAATTTAAAGTTGTGAACTGAAACGTGCATTTTAGTCGCTCATGAATAATGTGGGTGTGGACCAGATGAAACGCAAGTGTCAAAAGTCTTTCTTATCAGGCAGGTGCTCCACCTGAATTTACTGTAACACCAGACTGTCCAGATCGTGCTGTCGATAGCTGTGTGTGAATGTGTGTTTCCCCTGCGCGGGAGGAAGTCCGTGTTGCAGAGAAAAACCCTCTCAAAGTTTATTGACTTTCTTTTCTCGTGGCTCTGTTGGCTTCAGCTGCCCACATCCACCCAGAGAAACCACCAGCACTCGAATCGAAATAACAGACATGTTCCAGAATTTTAACTGATCTTGGGTCACTCATACAGAGAGTGAGTCAAAAGCTGACGCTCATGGTTTGTCATAACGTGCTAAAGTTCCTTCAGAGGTTAAGAAGGTCAGTTTCTTGAAGGAACTCGTGTGAATTTCACACCGATCCCAGCAGATTTACTGATAATGCTTTCCCAGACTTCATTTCAATGTAACGCACATCGCAGAACCTGATACTGGAATATCTGAGACAACATGAGAAAACAACTCAAAGAAGCTCTGCGCTTATTCTTTAAAATACCCACAAAACAAATCAGAACTATTAACAGTTTTGAGAATAAGAAAAGGGCAGCTGTGCACAACTAGGCCAGTTTTATTATCGGTTTAATCACAAAAACATGTCCAGACTATGACTATCACATTACAGCAATAAAAATGTGTGGTCAAACTGTCATAAAAATATGCAAAAAAATACGATTACCCTAAAATAGTCTTCATTTTCATTATGCAAAATATAGTTTCTTTCAATTTAGGGATGAAATATGAGCTTCTATCAGAGAAAACATTAAAAAAACACAAAAAACAAAGAAGGGCACTTGGTTTGCAACCAGTCGGATTTACACTGTTTTGAGAATAAGAAACTTTAGACTGAATTGAACGGCTTCATTATTTACATTCACAAAACATAGAAAATGATTTCCAGGTGCTTGATCAGCAGGAAATAGTTATAATTCATTGTAACTGATCATTTTAGCTCATGCTAATCACTTGATAACATCGAGCAGTTTGTTCATTTTGTGTTTCTGCACAACTGTTTGTCTGAAACATTAGAGTTTGTAAGATAGGGGGAACATTTTTTAAGCCTCAGTCTTGGAGACTTAAACCAGTAAATGGACAAAATAAAAAAAAATCGAAATGCACCTTCCCCAGCTCCACCTGTATAGATCTGCTACTGGTAATTGTATATATGCTATTTGTGCTGAAGCAGTATGTCTTACATGCTCCCACCAGCTGATCAGTGTATGTATTGACAGTAGCAAGTCTATGTACTTGCTCTGCAGCAGCAGCAATAACCAACAGCAGCAGCAACAGCAATAACAGCAATAACCAACATCAGCAGCAGTAACAGCAGCAGCAGTAGCAGTAGCAATAACCACCGGCAGCAGCAATAACAGCAGCGGCAGCAGCAATAACCAACAGCAGCAGCAATAACAGCAGCGGCAGCTGCAATAACCAACAGCAGCAGCATTAACAACAGCGGCAGCAGCAATAACCAACAGCAGCAGCATTAACAACAGCAGCAGCAGCAATAACCAACAGCAGCAGCAGTAACAGCAGTAGCAGTAGCAATAACCACCGGCAGCAGCAATAACAGCAGCGGCAGCAGCAATAACCAACAGCAGCAGCAATAACAGCAGCGGCAGCTGCAATAACCAACAGCAGCAGCATTAACAACAGCGGCAGCAGCAATAACCAACAGCAGCAGCAGTAACAGCAGCAGCAGTAGCAATAACCAACAGCAGCAATAACCAACAGCAGCAGCAATAGCAGCAGAAATAACCAACATCAGCAGCAATAACAGCAGCAGCAGCAGCAGCAGCAGCAATAACCAACATCAGCAGCAATAACAGCAGCAGCAGAAATAACCAACATCAGCAGCAATAACAGCAGCAGCAGCAATAACCAACAGCAGCAGCAATAACCAACAGCAGCAACAATAACAGCAGAAATAACAGCAATAACCAACAGCAGCAGCAGTAACAGCAGCAGCAGTAGCAATAACCAACAGCAGCAATAACCAACAGCAGCAGCAATAGCAGCAGAAATAACCAACATCAGCAGCAATAACAGCAGCAATAAACAACATCAGCAGCAATAATCAACAGCAGCAGCAATAACCAACAGCAGCAGCAATAGCCAACAGCAGCAGCAATAACCAACAGCAGTAGCAATAACAGCAGCAATAACCAACAGCAGCAGCAATAACCAACAGCAGCAGCAGTAGCAATAACCAACAGCAGCAATAACCAACAGCAGCAGCAATAGCAGCAGAAATAACCAACAGCAGCAGCAATAACCAACAGCAGCAATAATCAACAGCAGTAGCAATAACCAACAGCAGCAGCAATAACTAACAGCAGCAATAATCAACAGCAGTAGCAATAACCAACAGCAGCAGCAATAACCAACAGCAGCAATAATCAACAGCAGTAGCAATAACCAACAGCAGCAGCAATAGCAGCAGAAATAACCAACAGCAGCAGCAATAACCAACAGCAGTAGCAATAACAGCAGCAGCAGCAGCAATAACCAACAGCAGCAATAACCAACAGCAGTAGCAATAACAGCAGCAGCAGCAGCAATAACCAACAGCAGCAATAATCAACAGCAGTAGCAATAACCAACAGCAGCAGTAATAGCCAACAGCAGCAGCAATAACCAACAGCAGCAGCAGTAACAGCAGCAGCAGTAGCAGTAACAATAACCAACAGCAGCAGCATTAACAGCAGCAGCAGTAGCAATAACCAGCAGCAGCAATAACAGCAGCAGCAGCAATAACCAACATCAGCAGCAATAACAGCAGCAGCAGCAATAACCAACAGCAGCAGAAATAACCAACATCAGCAGCAATAACCAACAGCAGCAGCAATAACAGCAGCAGTAACCAACAGCAGCAGCAGTAACAGCAGCAGCAGTAGCAATAACTAACAGCAGCAGAAATAACCAACATCAGCAGCAATAACAGCAGCAGCAGAAATAACCAACATCAGCAGAAATAACCAACATTAGCAGCAATAACCAACAGCAGCAGCAGTAACAGCAGCAGCAGCAGAAATAACCAACATCAGCAGCAATAACAGCAGCAGCAGCAATAACCAACAGCAGCAGCAATAACCAACAGCAGCAGAAATAACCAACATCAGCAGAAATAACCAACATCAGCAGCAATAACAGCAGCAATAAACAACATCAGCAGCAATAACCAACATCAGCAGCAATAACAGCAGCAGCAGCAATAACCAACAGCAGCAACAATAACAGCAGAAATAACAGCAATAACCAACAGCAGCAGCAGTAACAGCAGCAGCAGTAGCAATAACCAACAGCAGCAATAACCAACAGCAGCAGCAATAGCAGCAGAAATAACCAACATCAGCAGCAATAACAGCAGCAATAAACAACATCAGCAGCAATAATCAACAGCAGCAGCAATAACCAACAGCAGCAGCAATAACCAACAGCAGCAGCAATAACCAACAGCAGCAGAAATAACCAACATCAGCAGAAATAACCAACATTAGCAGCAATAACCAACAGCAGCAGCAGTAACAGCAGCAGCAGCAGAAATAACCAACATCAGCAGCAATAACAGCAGCAGCAGCAATAACCAACAGCAGCAGCAATAACCAACAGCAGCAGAAATAACCAACATCAGCAGAAATAACCAACATCAGCAGCAATAACAGCAGCAATAAACAACATCAGCAGCAATAACCAACATCAGCAGCAATAACAGCAGCAGCAGCAATAACCAACAGCAGCAACAATAACAGCAGAAATAACAGCAATAACCAACAGCAGCAGCAGTAACAGCAGCAGCAGTAGCAATAACCAACAGCAGCAATAACCAACAGCAGCAGCAATAGCAGCAGAAATAACCAACATCAGCAGCAATAACAGCAGCAATAAACAACATCAGCAGCAATAATCAACAGCAGCAGCAATAACCAACAGCAGCAGCAATAGCCAACAGCAGCAGCAATAACCAACAGCAGTAGC
Source organism: Vimba vimba (assembly GCA_022828995.1). Taxonomy (NCBI): domain Eukaryota; kingdom Metazoa; phylum Chordata; class Actinopteri; order Cypriniformes; family Leuciscidae; genus Vimba; species Vimba vimba. The sequence goes on along the minus strand of CM040828.1, from coordinate 37,935,713 downwards.
AATAACAGCAGCAATAACCAACAGCAGCAGCAATAGCCAACAGCAGCAGCAATAACCAACAGCAGCAGCAATAATCAACAGCAGCAGCAATAACCAACAGCAGCAGCAGTAGCAATAACCAACAGCAGCAATAACCAACAGCAGCAGCAATAGCAGCAGAAATAACCAACAGCAGCAGCAATAACCAACAGCAGCAATAATCAACAGCAGTAGCAATAACCAACAGCAGCAGCAATAACCAACAGCAGCAATAATCAACAGCAGTAGCAATAACCAACAGCAGCAGCAATAACCAACAGCAGCAATAATCAACAGCAGTAGCAATAACCAACAGCAGCAGCAATAGCAGCAGAAATAACCAACAGCAGCAGCAATAACCAACAGCAGTAGCAATAACAGCAGCAGCAGCAGCAATAACCAACAGCAGCAATAACCAACAGCAGTAGCAATAACAGCAGCAGCAGCAGCAGCAATAACCAACAGCAGCAATAATCAACAGCAGTAGCAATAACCAACAGCAGCAGTAATAGCCAACAGCAGCAGCAATAACCAACAGCAGCAGCAGTAACAGCAGCAGCAGTAGCAGTAACAATAACCAACAGCAGCAGCATTAACAGCAGCAGCAGTAGCAATAACCAGCAGCAGCAATAACAGCAGCAGCAGCAATAACCAACATCAGCAGCAATAACAGCAGCAGCAGCAATAACCAACAGCAGCAGAAATAACCAACATCAGCAGCAATAACCAACAGCAGCAGCAATAACAGCAGCAGTAACCAACAGCAGCAGCAGTAACAGCAGCAGCAGTAGCAATAACTAACAGCAGCAGAAATAACCAACATCAGCAGCAATAACAGCAGCAGCAGCAATAACCAACAGCAGTAGCAATAACCAACAGCAGCAGAAATAACCAACATCAGCAGAAATAACCAACATTAGCAGCAATAACCAACAGCAGCAGCAGTAACAGCAGCAGCAGCAGAAATAACCAACATCAGCAGCAATAACAGCAGCAGCAGCAATAATCAACAGCAGCAGCAATTAGGGATGTCCCGATCAGGTTTTTTTGCCCTCGAGTCCGAGTCCGAGTCATTTGATTTTAAGTATCTGCCGATACCGAGTCCCGATCCGATACTTCTATAATGCAAAAAAAAAAAGAATAAAGAAGAGCGAAAAAAAAACAGATCCAGGATGTTCCTTATTTTTTATTTAATTCACCTTATTTTTAACATTAAACAACTCTGTTAACAAACAGAGCACTTCTGTGAGGTAGCTTGAACAATCAAGTAATAAATAAATTCTTCACTTTTGGACTTTAGTGCAACAGTAAATATTAAAAAAGTCTAATATATAAACAAATAGCACATCAACTTAAAATATCCGGTAGGCATGTAAACAAATAAAAAATAAAAGTGCCACAGTGTTTGCAAAGCCAGTAATGTGCTTTTAGGAACTGCACTCCTAACTCTTTTACGCCGGTTTCACACGCGTATTTTTTTCGCCGCCCATGTTAACAGATTAAACCAGGCTTTAGAGCATTCACACCACACGCAGAGGTGGCGCGGCAGTGCAGAGCAGAGCAGCAGTGCCGTGATCGTTTCGGCGCCGAGTCTATTTTTGCTGCGCCGCTTTTGCTGAATTAAAGTGACAATACATTGATCATGGCCAAAATACACCGCAGTTTTATCCAAAAAGCGCATTGATGATATCTATTGTGTTTTAAACAGTCAATCAAATGACCAACAGCAATTTAAAAAGAAAACAAATGTCCAAAAACAAACTTGTTGCCATAACAATAAAAACAAAGATGAACCAAAAGTTATATAAATGAAATTATTAATAAAATAAGCTTCTTGACAAGTCTTTTCTCTTAAATGTATTTGAAAACGAAAAAAAGCAATGCCAACTTATCCATTATAGACTCTGTCTGTACACAACCCGCGGTTCAGCCGCGCGTGACAAACGCTGCCAGTATGAAAGCAAAACGCGCGTGTCCTGCTCACCATATGCACTGCTCCTGCGCTGCTTACACTCTAATAACGCGTGCAGTGTGAAACCGCCGTAACTCTGTGTCACCGCATAATAGAGGTGTTAAAAAATAATGAGACTATAAATGCATATATATCCGAGTCCTGATCGGGAGGTAACGTCCGATTCCGATCGAGTCTGAAAACACACGATCGGGCCCGATTTCCGATCACGTGATCGGATCGGGACATCCCTAGCAGCAATAACCAACAGCAGCAGCAATAGCCAACAGCAGCAGCAATAACCAACAGCAGTAGCAATAACAGCAGCAATAACCAACAGCAGCAGCAATAGCCAACAGCAGCAGCAATAACCAACAGCAGCAGCAGTAGCAATAACCAACAGCAGCAGCAATAGCAGCAGCAATAACCAACAGCAATAGCAATAACAGCAGCAGCAGCAATAACCAACAGCAGCAATAATCAACAGCCGTAGCAATAACCAACAGCAGCAGCAATAACCAACAGCAGTAACAATAACAGCAGCAGCAATAACCAACAGCAGCAATAATCAACAGCCGTAGCAATAACCAACAGCAGCAGCAATAACCAACAGCAGTAACAATAACAGCAGCAGCAATAACCAACAGCAGCAATAATCAACAGCAGTAGCAATAACCAACAGCAGCAGCAATAACCAACAGCAGCAGCATTAACAACAGCAGCAGCAGCAGCAATAACCAACAGCAGCAGCAGTAACAGCAGCAGCAGTAACAATAACCAACAGCAGCAATAACCAACAGCAGCAGCAATAACAGCAGCAGCAGCAATAACCAACAGCAGCAGCAATAACCAACAGCAGCAGAAATAACCAACATCAGCAGCAATAACCAACAGCAGCAGCAGTAACAGCAGCAGCAGTAGCAATAACTAACAGCAGCAGAAATAACCAACATCAGCAGCAATAACAGCAGCAGCAGCAATAACCAACAGCAGCAGCAATAACCAACAGCAGCAGCAATAATAGCAGCAATAACCAACAGCAGCAGAAATAACCAACATCAGCAGCAATAACAGCAGCAGCAGCAATAACCAACAGCAGCAGCAATAACCAACAGCAGCAGCAATAATAGCAGCAATAACCAACAGCAGCAGAAATAACCAACATCAGCAGCAATAACCAACAGCAGCAGCAATAATAGCAGCAATAACCAACAGCAGCAGAAATAACCAACATCAGCAGCAATAACCAACAGCAGCAGCAATAATAGCAGCAATAACCAACAGCAGCAGCAGTAACAACAGCAGCAATAACTAACAGCAGCAGAAATAACCAACATCAGCAGCAATAACAGCAGCAGCAGCAATAACAGCAGCAATAACAGCAGCAGCAGCAATAACAGCAGCAATAACAGCAGCAGCAATAACAGCAGCAATAACAGCAGCAGCAGCAATAACCAACATCAGCAGCAATAACAGCAGCAGCAGAAATAACCAACATCAGCAGCAATAACCAACAGCAGCAGCAATAACAGCAGCAATAACCAACAGCAGCAGCAGTAACAGCAGCAGCAATAACCAACAGTAGTAGCAATAACAGCAGCAGCAGCAGCAATAACAAACAACAGCAGCAATAACAGCAGCAGCAATAGCCAACAGCAGCAGCAATAACCAACAGCAGCAGCAATAACCAACAGCAGCAGCAATAGCCAACAGCAGCAGCAATAGCCAACAGCAGCAGCAATAACCAACAGCAGCAGCATTAACAACAGCAGCAGCAATAACCAACATCAGCAGCAATAACAGCAGCAGCAGCAGCAATAACCAACAGCAGCAGCAATAACAGCAGCAGCAATAACCAACAGCAGCAGCAATAGCCAACAGCAGCAGCAATAACCAACAGCAGCAGCAATAGCCAATAGCAGCAGAAATAACCAACAGCAGCAGCAATATGCAACAACATCAGCAGCAATAACAGCAGCAGCAGCAATAACCAACAGCAGCAGCAATAGCCAACAGCAGCAGCAATAGCCAACAGCAGCAGCAATAACCAACAGCAGCAGCATTAACAACAGCAGCAGCAATAACCAACATCAGCAGCAATAACAGCAGCAGCAGCAGCAATAACCAACAGCAGCAGCAATAACAGCAGCAGCAATAACCAACAGCAGCAGCAATAGCCAACAGCAGCAGCAATAACCAACAGCAGCAGCAATAACAGCAGCAGCAGCAGCAATAACCAACAGCAGCAGCAATAGCCAACAGCAGCAGCAATAACCAACATCAGCAGCAATAACAGCAGCAGCAGCAGCAATAACCAACAGCAGCAGCAATAACAGCAGCAGCAATAACCAACAGCAGCAGCAATAGCCAACAGCAGCAGCAATAACCAACAGCAGCAGCAATAGCCAATAGCAGCAGAAATAACCAACAGCAGCAGCAATATGCAACAACATCAGCAGCAATAACAGCAGCAGCAGCAATAACCAACAGCAGCAGCAATAGCCAACAGCAGCAGCAATAGCCAACAGCAGCAGCAATAACCAACAGCAGCAGCAATAGCCAACAGCAGCAGCAATAACCAACAGCAGCAGCAATAGCCAACAGCAGCAGCAATAACAAACAGCAGCAGCAATATGCAACAACAGCAGCAGCAATAACAGCAGCAATAGAGCCGTAGATCAATGACAAGCTGCGCATAACAAATAATCGCAGCCTATGCGATTTCATATTTGCGATAAGCAAAATCGTTTTAAGCGCGATTTCATGTTAATTGCGATTAATCGTGCAGCCCTAATATATATTTTGATATACATACATATGTTACCGGCAAAGTGTGAAATCCCGGTATTGTATAGAATGCCTAGGCAATGTATAGAATTCCTGATATTTTTTGCAAAAAATACATTACCTAATTCTATACATTACCTAGGCATTCTATAGAATGCCGGATTACACACTTTGCCGGTAACATATATACCAAATTAAACATTAAATGAAGATATCGTTCCATGAAACGACATGAGGATGATTAAATAAAGACAGTGTTTTAATTTTTGGATGATCTCTAATCTATAGCTTTAAATTTGTACTGAGGGTGTATGTTAGTATAGCTTGAAATCCAGAGAGTCTAAATGTCTTATTAACACACACTCACACTCACACAAACTCAAATAAATGAAAATCCTAATCTAATTTAATTAAGGTCCTTAAAAAAATCCTGTGTGCTTCTTTTTATTGAGCCGTTTTAAACA